>JAFVLL020004493.1:0-10503 GCA_021397915.2 Tor tambroides | reverse complement strand
TTTTTTTATTTACCATGCTGTTATACTTAACATATTTTATAGGAAATGAACAGCGACACAATAAGGTTCTGAAAGTGCTGTAATTGTTTGTATGAGCACTTTGCTTATAGAAGGTTGTGACAAGACCCAAATCATCACTGCTGCATAGTTGGATTTTTCCAGTTGCCAAATATGTTAATGTAGTAGTTAATGTAGTGATTACTTCCATTTCTGGCGCTATGGCATTTCTGCGCAGTGTCGGAGATGTTAGCGTGTCTCTAATAAGATCGGTCACAAATATGATCCCTGCACGATCTAATGTGTAGCATCTTATTAACTCACTGTCTTGCATTGTGTGCAACACATTTATTCTCTCTCTTCATGTTTTATCCATTTTCTCCACTGCTAAAGAAACTCTTAAGCCTATTAAAAGTCCTCGTCCATACTCCTAACAATTTCGGAGCTTAAGACCTCTTTTAAGGGTTAAGATGCGTTCTGAATTACTTTTTTCTTTAATTCTAAGAGGAAACACCCACATTTCTTAGAATTTTGTTACTAGGAGCAACTCTTAGCACTAAAATTTTTCATGAATACGGGCCCTGATCACCCTGCTGGAGTGTATTTTGTAGCAATGACAGACTGGCTGCAAACTATTCCTTATATTTCTAAGAAAGGGATTATCTTACAAGAACATTCCAACTTTACTTGAGAAACAGTGTTCAGACATGCAGTGTTCAGGTCTAGTACACTGACAAGGGGAAAGACATAAAGCTCTGACATTCCTCATTGTGCACGTCCACACCTGCCTTTAAACATCAGCCACAAAAATAATGCTAAAAACCCATTAATCTTTACCTGAGAAATAGGTGAGTGATGCAGGTAACCCCATACCCCATTAACCAGACAGAATAACAATACGGATAAGCACGGCCTTCTGGAGTAGATCAGAAATGATAAATTTGCCATGCTAGTACAGATGATTTCAACAGATAATCAAATCAATATTAAAGAGCACAATACCTTAATTATGAGATCCAAAGAAACAGACTCCAGCCTCATTTCCACTCACAGCTTGAGAGCATCTTGAAGGCCTTGTGAAAGAGAGGACCGGCATTTGTAATGAAACTTTGTGTATATAATCATTGCGCAATATCCCAAAACCAAACAGCTAAATTACGCCATGAGATACAAATACGTGTTGGCATAGCAGCAGTCAATGCAGATGCTTATGTAATAATCAGAAATGCCTCTTTTATACCAGTTCAAGAGCACGCAGATAGAAGAACTGACCTAAATAGCCTGGATTTTATTGATATATAATAAGTAAGTCCCTTGATAACTAGTCTGTGTCCATCAAGTGGAAAAGGGACAGATCCGCATGTGTTGATGATTAGTAGGTGTGTCCCAACACTAGCTCATCAAATGTTTCATATATTCCAGCACAAATAGCATCATCATACAGCATTATGACAGTGATTTGGCTTAGAGAATAAACAAACCACGACACACATTTCTTTACAACACTTATTATTCGCTTGTTGTTACACATTTATCACTAATGCGACATGGCAGGAAATGAGCAACCTGTGCTGCTATGAAGCTCATACATTTGAAAAATCATCACGTTAAACGAGACTAAACAGGCCAGATATAACGTTAGCAGGCCAGATCCTCGTCGCGACAGCTGCATGTATGCAGTAACAGACACTAGCGGATCAAGTGAAATGTGCGCTGAGCAACAATACATGAGAAGCGGATGAATTGTCACATACCGCTACTTCTTGTTACTATTTTTAAACTTTCATCGTTTAAAGGGGGACTCACATGCGAACCTGTTTGATTTGAACGACTTACCGAGTCGCAAAGTGAAACGCAACAACCATTCGGCTTTACAAAGGTGTTCATGTACTCAAAAACTGAACTGAGGCATCTGGCTACTCTCTGCTTTTCAACCGCAGAGGGTTGTGAAGCCAGTCAACACAGTCACAGCACTTCCGGAAAATAAAAGTACATTTAAAATAAAAACATCACGATCTGCAGATAAAGTGACTGCAAAAAGTGTATTAATTGTCTTCTAAATATTGGGAAGCGTAAAATAAAAATATAACAAAAAGAAAAAGAAAAACATCTTTACATTAAATGAATAATAAACAAACAATAACAAACGACAATAAACATACATTGATAAATAACATAAAATAAAATTTAATTAAACAATATAGTCCGACAATAACTTGTGGGGTTTTGTGCTTTCAAGGCCAATAATGGCATTGAATAGTGCTTCTATGAAAATAAGAACTTTATTTAAAAGACTTAAATTAAAAGTCCCGATCATCACAATTTTTCCCAATTTCCTCTGTGGGGACATTTTATCAGAAAATGAACAAAATGTACAGAATGCACATGTACCAATTGCACATCAAAGTAACTAACTTTGAATGATTTATTGAGGCACTTACACAATTTAAACAGGAGTCATGAACGAATTCACATTCTGAAGTGAACTGTAAACATTTTAAAGGTTATACATTAAGACAGCAAATGTGTATCCACATTCCGTTTTACTGCCTTACTAGATTTACGTCTATGAAAATAACATTTCTTAAAGCAATTCACATTTATGCATGTTTTGTAGCTATATAAAACAGTGAACAAGCCAAGTACAAAATCTTTTGTCCGCACCACTAAACAAACTGATGATAAACAAAAAAATCTCTTAAAATAAGGCCCCTTCAGTCATAAAAGAACAGTGACATCAGAATACACATTTATGTATAGAAAACCAACATTTAAACATATTATAACCAAATCATTGGCTACAATAACATGTAGGCACTACCTAAAAGCTATCAAAAATAACAGACAGGTCAATTAGAGATGAGGTTACTTCATACATTACTACCACAGCCTTCTCGGGGTTGTAAGACAGAATATTTATGACACAAGTGTTGGTTCAGTGTATTTCCTTCCTCTCCACTGACTCATCTATGACTCTTCTATCCAGCTCCATCTTGTTTGGTGACAGTTTCCCATGGACAAATGATTTCTTTCACACATCCTCTTGCTGCATCAGGACTGTCGTCCTCCTCATCTTCTGAATCAATGGGGTAGATGCGGCATTCAGGTGGGATGTCAACTTTGATTTGAAAAAAGCTGTAAAAGCAGTTTGGTTATTTTTCATTTATTGTAAAATCACATCAACATAAGGCCAAAAGTGTATGTACTAACTTTGCAATTCTTCTGGGCTGGGGCTGTGCAAGTGGCTCCACTCCAAGAGGCTGTACTTTGCCTCCTCCTGAAGCCACAGCACATTTCGGGGATAGGCTGGCAAAGACAGACGGGGCGTTGCATCCTCTGCGGAGGAGTCTGCTCAGTGACAGAGCCATACGAGACTTTGGGGCAGGTGGCTGGTTCTCTTCCTCTGATACTGATGCCTCTGCAATAGATGGGAAATGGGAAGAAGGCCCTCCGTTTCCGTCAAACCTCCTCTCTGAAGCTGGAGTGCTGTCGATGGCGACGCTGATGGGAGACGGGCAGGCAGCACTGTTGGGCAGTGTCATGAGCCCAGGGGAGGCAGTGGACTGCGCTTCACAAATGCCTGTATACACGGCCAGATGAGGCACTGGTGCTGTGAACCGGCAGAGCTGTGGGACACAGTTCATGCAAAGTATGTATTAGTATTAAATACTGTTTGTGTTGAGTAACCTGCAGTCAGGAGTAGAAAATATAGACCACGCAATACAGTGCATTTCTGGCAGGAAGTCCATCCAACGAATCAATGAAACGTGTATGAGGTGTTTTGAATTTGATGGTCATGGTAAATTGTACTGATTTTGTCTTCTGGGAAACATTCTGTAGCTTCTGAAGGGCAGTACTAAATTTAAAAATATAATATTTAAGCAAAATAAGAACAACGTACTCATCTTCATTCTGTTCAAAACTTTTCACCCCGTATCTTGTTATCTTTTGGAGCATCAATGAACATTTGAACCTTTTGTAACTTGCACATGAAACACTTAGTTGCCCCCAATATAGTATATAGTGCTAAAACTGTGCTGTTCTATGTATATACTGATTAAACTGCTTCATAACTGACCATTCATAATAACCATTCATAACAAAGAATTTCTGTTTTACATATATGCAAATAGAATAATTGCATTTGTATGAGAGTAACACAAGCATGACATCTAGTGATCACGATACAGTGTAAATATTTTCAAGGCACTGCTTTTACCATTAAAAAGGCATCTTATGTTTGATACATTTGGTGTCACATTCTCAGAAAAATAATATACAAAAGCTCTCACTAGGGCAGTAACCTTTTCATATTAGTACCTTAAAGGTACAAATTAGAACAGAGAGGGTGCATATTAGTAGCTTTTAAAAGGAAACCATCCCAGTGACAGGTTTTGTAATCTTTTTTTTTTATTATAGATTAATTTTTTTAGCTTCAATAATAAGTAGTTAATATCTGTCCTTTGCAAATCTTACTGTAATTTGTATTTTTTGCATCTAACTTATCCTATTATTCATGTTTAAATAAATTAAAAATACATTTTTGACTTCACACTTTGATTAGAGATTGAATAGAATCAAATCATGAAATTATTTTAAAATCTCGGTTTACTCAATTTTGCAATTCCATAGACCTACTTCCAGGATAGTATTTTTCAGCAAAATATAAAACAGCAATATGTTGGCAATATACAGTACTGTGCAAAAGTCTTAGGCCACATGTATTTTCACCAACAAAAATGGTTTGAAATCAGTTATTTCTATCTTTTGCTGTAGTGTGTCAGCAAGAAATATGTTTACATTTCCAAACATTATTTTTGCCATAAATTGTAATAATCCAGTGAGATTTTTGTTTGCACAAGGAGTCTGACAACAGCCAGTGCTCCACACAGAGATCTGATCTCACCATCATCCAGTCTGTCTGGAATGACATGAAGAAACAGAACAAACTGAGACATACTAAATCCAGAAGAACTTGTGGCAATGTCTCTAAGATCCTTTAAGAAAGCTGTACCTGCAAAGCTACAGTACTGTTAAAAGTTTTAGGCACTTGTGTAAAAATGCTGTACAATGAGGATGCTGTCAAAAATAATGTCATAAATAGATTTTATCAATCAACTTCTATTAACTAAATTAAATGAACATTTGGTGTGACCATCCTTTGCATTTAAAGCAGCTTTTTGCCCTAGGTGCACTTGTGCATAGTTTTTCAGGTAGCTTTGCAGGTAGGTCTCTTGAAGCATCTTGGAGACGTTACCACGGTTCTTCTGGATTTAGTCTGTCTCAGTTTGTTCTGTTTCTTCATGTCATTCCAGACGAACTGGATGATGGTGAGATCAGATCTCTGTGCAAACAAAAATTGTGCAAACAAAAATCTTACTGGATTAAGATTAAACTGGATTAAACAAAAATCTTACTGGATTATTACAATTAATGGCAAAAATAATGTTTGTAAATGTAAACTGTTATTTCCTACTGACACACTACAGCAAAAGACAGAAATAACTGATTTCAAACCATTTTTTGTTGGTGAAAATACTAGTGGCCTAAGACTTTTGCACAGTAGTATATATATATATATATATATATATATGTTTGTTTGTTTTATATTTTATTAAGTTCATTTACTTACCCTAATGTTGTTCTAAACCCATATGACTTTATTTCTTCTGTGGCACGCAATAGGAAAGATTTAGCAGAATACTGTATTTATGCTGCTTTTTTCGATACAGTGACAGTGGATGATACAGTGAAAGTGGCTGTCAAAAGTAGATGCAGTGACTCATGCTGCACTTGGTGAAAAAGTCACCAAAAAAGTCTTGCTTGTCAGCCAAGGTCACCATTCACTTTCAGTGTATGAAGAAAACAGCCTGGACCACTCTTGTGCTTATGAAATAAAGCAAGTCATGCAGGTTTCAAAAGACATGAAGGTGAGTAAATGATGACAGAATAGCATGTTGATTTCCTCTCAGTTAATAGCATGAGGTCAAAGTTATTTTAGACAAGACTATGCACAAACTGATGAGATACATGATGACATACATATATACTGTACATTTCACTCAACAACAATCACGAATGACAAAGACAAATGATGTGACAACAGATGACAGAAATGGTTTTAGTATGTATTTTAATAAATTCATGATTTACAAGGAAACTTGTAAATGGAACAAACATGAGACAAAAACAAACTGTAGTAATGAGGAGGACGACATCCAATCATTTTTGGTTTTATGAAATGAAAAGGAAATGTATCAAATTTGATACACAGGAGATGTTTGACGTTTGACAAAACATAAATATGACTTCAAAACTAAAAATGATTGTGAATGACAAGACATAATTGCCTAATAAAAAGGCTAAACTGAGTTTTTGATGCCATTTCAAAAATACACCCAGCAAATTTTCAAAAACTAGAAGTATCGGTGTAATATTACAAACACGGCAATATAAATATAGTGGCTTGCAAATCTGTTTATTGCTTTGACCAGAAAGGTGGTTTTCCTGTTTGTTTATCATAAAATATTTGCTTATATCTATTCTTTGTGTTCTAGGTCTCCTTTTAGTTTTTCTGTTTCCTTTCCAGTTTGCTCATGACCTGTGTGATGTCCACTGGGCCACTTGCTGCAAGTTTGGCCTTCTGTTCTTCCTCCTGCTGTCTGAGGATGATAGGACTCAGGCTGGGCCGCCTTCTCTTGGCATTCTGCTCCAACTGCGTCTCACTAGGAGACATTTGAAAAGAGTAAAGAATATGTTTAATGTCACTTATGCACTATAAAGCAGTCTTTTAATATATATAGGAACTAAAAGAAAGGCACATCTCACGTGAATCTGTGTGGTTCAGGAGCAATGGCCTTCTTTTGAGTGTCCTTGAACACTGGGGACTTGAGATATCGCCCGTATGAGTCCTTAATGACAGATCATAGCCAACATTAAATTCAAATCTGTAAACGGCCCAAGGAATTTGAGTTGCAAAATTTTACATGAGATCAGAGACCTTTTTCATGAGCATGTAAATGTGAGTTTGGGCAGCATCCAGTACATAACGATGAGGATGTGCCAAACCCTTCACTGTTATGTCCATTGTTTTGCCGTCAATGTTGATCCAACGTGGAGCGCCACGAGCCAAAAAGGTCCTAATCAAATAAGAAGAAAAATGCCAGCATTAAGTGCTGGTAATTATTAGTTTTTTTCATTAATGATTAATACAAGTAGAGAACAAGTATGCACTAAATCAGCATATTAGATTTATTTCTTAAGGATCATGTGACACTGAAGCCTGGAGTAACAGCTGCTGAAAAATGGTTGCTTTGCCCTCACAGAAATAAACTGCCAAAAATGTGTTCCTTACTTATATATTTGCTGAGCTTTTTCTTTCATTGTCTCTGCAGCACCCCATTTCAGATCCTCACATGCCTCCCAGAAGGCAAGATTCTCACCTGTTCAGCAATCAGATTATACTCACAATCTCCTCTAATAAATAACAATTATTGCAGTTTTGAATATGAACACCAACAATTACAATTGCATTCTTAAAATAAGGCAGACCTAAACCAACAAGTCACCTAATAAGTCTACTACCAACATTGTTATAGAATAATACATACCACTGAACTCCTTTTTAAGAAAGAGCCGGAAATCAGCCCTTCCTCGAGGGTCCATAAGCAGTTCTCCAAAGCTGAAAGTCCAGCGCTCAACCCTCATTTTAGTTGGGGTCTCAACACTGTATGCACAATATTTAATCAAATGCTTAACTGAGAAAAAAACAAGCTTTTATTTAAATAAAAAGGTTTGTATCTGGCTCACTTTGGCATGTTGAGGGTCCAGTATGTAACATCATCTGTTAACCAGGGGCTGCTTGGGAGGCAGGCATGGAGAAAGGGGTCATGCTCTTTGTATGTTGTTGTGTACTTAACAAGTCTGCAAAAAATGACAATAAAATTAAAAAATAATATTATTAAAATATAATGTCAATACGTTAAATATATGTATTATAATTATATATATATATATATATATATATATATATATTATATTTACAGGATTGTATATTAAAAATATATATGTTATAACACAGTAACATACGCTCCAACTGACACAGACGACTTCACCCTTGGTCTCATGATACACTGCTGAGTGAACATAATCTGCAAGAAAACAATGATTCATTGGTCAATAACTAAAAAAATAAAATTCATTGCCTTTTGCATCTAAATATTTGTGCTAGTTGATGTTCTTTGGTACTTACTATTCTCCTGTAGTAGTCAGATGTTTTTTTCTGTAAAACAATTTTAGAAACAGTTTAAGTGCAAAGAAAGGAAGTGGTGACTCATACTAAAGGATAGTGTTGAACACAAAAGACTGACATTTGAGCATGTTTGGGTTATGAGTCTCGGTGAAGAGAAAGTGAATATGGTCTCTTTGTGGACTTCCAATGTCATTTTAAAAAGCATGCACTCATATTTCTATTAAACAGAGTCCATCCAATTTTATGAGTGTGTGCTTTCATTTTGAAGTCATCTGCTGTTTCTTGTCATGTGTCTCCACAGATAAGTTAGGATTCAAATCTGTAGGAAAGAAAGAGAGAAAGCGTGTAAGACAAACCTGTTTTATTGAAAACAATCAGACCTTTGCAGTGGCAAGCAGTGAGATTATGATCATTTAAATCCTATTTGATATAAACTGACATACTAGAAATATCCTTGATAAACCCAGTCTCTCATCACAATTATAATCTCAGCAGTAGTATCTGTTAATGTTGGATATACAGCTCTATGTCTCATTACAAGTCTCTTCATCAGATCTAAACTGTATTTTGAAGGCCTAGTTGTCATCATTGTGGAATTTCTTTTTGTGAATTTTTTATTTTTATTTTATCTATTTAGATCATTTTTCACACATACCTTTACCTCCTCCATATTGGGGTCGACCATCCTGTCGTGTCCATAGTCCATGGCACTAACTGTTCCTGGCTGTTGAGTGGAAATAACACAGTTGTACTTATTGAATGTAAGTCAGTGTTCGAACTGTGTCAAAGCTCCTGGGGGGGGTCCCCCTAACCAGACCCCCCCCCCCACGTCCCTTCAAAAAATAAATAAATAAAATAAATAAACCTTGTATAAATATGATTCATATTTTTTGTCCTCGTTATCATTGAGAAAACCTAATTCTAAGATAAAAGCTTATTTTACAATGATCAGTGAATATGTGCAAAAAATCACTAAACAAAGAAGAATTAAATATCTATCCTAGGGGTGTGGAATATAGACAAAAAATGATATCTCAATATTTTTTGGGATTTTATCGATAGCGATAATCAGACGACATTTTACTGAGTGTGTTGCGCTGCAGGACTGCAGTGGACATCTGACTCTGACTTAATCTGAAATTAATATTTTACAACAATTTTAAAGTGATTTTTTACCCTTTATGGGCATTTTTACCTTTATAAAGCCTTTTTTCTAGAAAATAATTATCATTATCATTAAAATCATTGTCAACAAAATTCATCTTTGCAATGCAGAGCAAACACAGAAGCTGCATCTGAAGTGGCATTCAGTAGAGGCTATTTACACATTGTTTAATGCAAGACATGAATGCATTAAACCTGCAGTAACAAATGCATAAATGTTTTGATATTTTAATCCTAAAACACTGAATACTGATATTTGAAATTATTTAAAAATATATACTTTAAATGTGAAATTAAAACTGCCAATAGGTGGTAGCAAGTCACTGTTATTAAGTGAGTCATTGCGATTGAACCGAATCATTTAAATGGTTGATTCATTCAGGAACAATACACCGTAATGTTGCTCAGAGACGCAAAACACTGCTGTGGCTGTGTTTGGAACCATTTTTATTTATTTTTTTGGCGAAACAGAGCAAAAATAGGCAATATGGTGTCTAAAACTTAAGTCTATTAATATGAAATTCTTGTTTATTGAACTGTTGTATAAAATCAATATCACATTTGTGATTTTTGCAGAAAAAACGGTACTCTTCGTGTGATATTAACTATATGAACTTGTATAATTATACACATTTTCTGCCCCCATCTTGAATTTTGGGAGCATTCTGCATTTTATTAGACTGAATCATGCAGTGAAAGAACACACTCTAAATGAGCACAATCAGTATAGCTAGTATTTAAGCACTCATAACTCCTCTTACAATCTGTATGATAAATGAATCTCTTACTTACGTCTGCACTTTTGTTGCTTATGATGAGGGAATTCGCAAGTTTCAGTCTGAACAAAATTCAGCGATGACTAATCTGACCGCCTCTGATTGGCCACTGCATTCCTAAGCTCAACAGAATCGTGCGTGATTGGTTATGATGAGCAACACTGTACAAACGTGTAAAAATAAAATACGATTAACTTAAGTAGGTCTAAATTTAATGCAGCTATGGAATCTTTTCATTTAATGTTCATTTTCACTAGTTTCATGTTGCAAATATTATAGTTTTATTGAAAAACCAGGGGATCCCCCCCCCCCCCC
>JAFVLL020004491.1:0-16494 GCA_021397915.2 Tor tambroides | reverse complement strand
GCTTGCTATACAATTTCTCAGAAGCATTAGTTGCCTCATACACACACACACACACACACACACACACACACACACACACACACTGACCTGCTCATGCTTTGTGAGTCTGGTTTTGTTATGGATGTCAGAGGACACCAGGTTAAACTGGTGCTTTTCTGCCAGAATCCTCAGCAGCAGGACGACTGTCCGACTTCCACACTTGCCAACCCTGTTGTACATCACCTGACTTGGGAATGGCAGTTCCTAGACACACAGACATTGAAATACATAGGTAATAGGAAGAACAACAACAACAAAAAGAAGAAATCTAACAATATTGAAAGTCTGGCCAATTCTAACTGACAAACATTTTTATATTGTGTTCAATTACTGTTAGTGCTGGATGACGGCAAAAGATATCTAAATAAATTAGTGGACACAATTACAAAGAAAGAAAGAAAGAAAGAAAGAATTTCTTCTGCTGAACATAAAAGAAGATATTTTAATTTAACAGTTGTTGGTCCCCATTCACTTCCATAGTATTTTTTATACTATGGATATGGACTAGCCATTGTTTGGTTACCCACATTCTTCAAAATATCTTCTTTTATGTTCAGCAAAAGAAAGAAATACATACAGGTTTGGAAGAGGTTTGGTGAGTAAATGATGACAAGTCAAGTCTCCTTTTATTATTAAGCACTTTATACAATAGAGGTTGTACCACAGCACTTTTACAATGATAAATTAGACTATAAACTACAGGAAAATAGCAGAATCAATTATGGAAACCCAACTATGGAGACAGTTCATATTCTTCTGTAAAGCAGCATTAAAAGACAATAGTGTCATTATTTAGATCAAGTCAGTTTAATGTTGGTTCAGTTCAGATAGGGCTGATTTTAATCATGATCACAATTTCTGCTTCTTTCATTTTAAGCATAATCATGCAATATTTGCCTGGTGGTTATTTCACCTGAAGACATACAGGACAGGAACAATCCCCTTGAAATAACCTGGGGTTAAAGGTATAGTTCACCCGAAAATTAAATTCTGTCATTAATTACTCACCCTTATGTCGTTCCAAACCGGTAAGTCCTTTGTTCACCTTTGGAACAAAAAATAAGATGAAATCCGAGAGCTTTCTGACCCTGCATAGACAGCAAGGGTACTACCATTGTCAAGGCACAGAAACGCAGTAAGGACATTATTAAAATAGTCCATGCGACTATTTTGGAGAGTATTACGATGTTTGCGCGTGCCTTCCCCTGCACATAAACAAGGCTCAGCGCATGCGTGTTCTACATCAGCAGCACCACAAGCATAAGGACTTGTCTTAATTTTTGTTTTCTTTGCACACAAAATGTATTTTCGTAGCTTTGTGAAATTACGGTTAAACCACTGATGTCACATGGACTATTTTAATGATGTTCTTACTAACTTTCTGGACCTTGATTGTGGTAGTACCCTTGCTGTCTATGGAGGGTCAGAAAGCTCTCAGATTTCATCAGAAATATCTTAATTTGTGTTCCGAAGATAAGCAAAGGTCTTACGGGTTTGGAATGACATGAGGGTGAGTAATTATTGACAGAATTTTCATTTTTGGGTGAACTGTCCCTTTAAGTATCCCACTCGATACCACAATGGTGATACTGGAGCTGAGGTGTGGGACTAAAAGCTTCCAGTTTCCAGCTCGCTCTTTATTCACTACTCCACATCACCTTCAGAATAATTCTTTAAGAGAGAATTGGAAGAAATTTGCAAATTCCTGGATGAACATCCAGTGTGGAAGGAGGAATGGAATTCCCTGTAGGCCAGCATCCTAGATGAAATTGGGGTTTGAAGAGCTTCTTTGTCCCCTGTGTGTGTGTGTGTTTGTATGAGAAATGCTCCAGAGAGAAAACATTTGTGTCAAAAGCAGTGTGACAGGATGTTTTGTGTTTATGTTTGAATGTGTGACAAGGTTTTTAACTTGACTACAATAGTCACTCTTACTTTTATTCAGGTCTGTAAACACTTGCTAAACAAGACCACCTCATGACTCTCATTATTCATTCTCTCTCAGTATTACACTCCATAGTGTGGAACAGCACTCTCCCAAAACAACAAATACGGTTCAAGTTCACAGAGAATGCTCTCTTTTCACCTCATGTGCACACACAAATAAGAGGCCTTGTGTGAGTCCAGTTGCCTTGCTAATTCTCCTCCATCCCGTTTTCCTTCACTCAATCTCATTTCCCTCCCTCTCTGGACATTTATTCCTTTCTCACTCTTCTTCTTCCCCTTGAGTAATATGAAGATAATCACACTTCTACATAACATCTCTTAGCTCATTATTACTCGGAGGAAATGTCCATCTGTATACACCTTCCTTCTCTTCTACTGCTAAATAAATGCATCCTCTGATTTGACATTGTTCTGTTGCAGCAGATCTACTCCATTCAGAATTTTGGGGTCAGTAGGATTTAATTTTTTAACATTATTATTCAGCGAGGATGTACTGAATTTCTCTTACATTGTTACAAAATATATATATATATATATATATATATATATAAAATATTAAATTATATGAAATATATGAAATATGATAATATGAAATGTGTTTTGAACACCAAATCAGGATATTTGGATGATTTCTGAAGGATCATGTGACACCGAAGACTGGAGCAATTGCTGCTGAATATTCAGCTTTGTCATTATAGAAATAAATGACATTAAAAAACTGTTATTTTTAATAGTAATAATATTTCAAATAGTTCGGTTTTTACTGTATTTATGATCAAACATATGCAGCCTTGGTGAGCTAAAGAAAGAAAACATTTCAAAAACATTAAAAACTTTTAAATGACCTCAAACTTTCGAATGGTTGTGTCGATTTATGGATTTAGAAGAAGCATTAACCAAAACAATTCACAAGGCATTTGATTTTCTATTTAATGGTACATAATCAGTACAGGCACACATATCGAAGTTACGACCTTGATGTTGCTTGCATACTTTACAGTTGCTGTTAGTGGCTACTTGATAAAACTGAAACTGACATACTTTGCTGTTGCATTTTTGTAGCATGTTTGTGTGCACCCTATGATAAGTATGTGGAGCTCTTGATAAATCTGTAAACATCTCTTCATAGTCTGTGTGCTTACAGACTCTAAGCTTGTTTTTCCACAGCTGTGAGATGTTAAAACTGTTTGTCATCATTGCTGGTTTGGGGTCTTTTAGTAACTGCGGGGGTTTCAGCTACCAAAGACTTTCCCAAACTGTACAGATCCACACTAAACATTATTACCCAGAAAAATAGTGAAGATTTATATAGACAGGTATATCTTTTTATAGTGAACAAAAGTAGTCCTGGTAGAAAGGGGGATGATTTATACACATGCACAGATTGAACTAGACTTTGATTACATTACTTTCAAATTCAGGAAGTCATATTTTCCAAATGTTTTAGTCTTAGCTGTAAAATTTTATATATACATTTTTTATATATACACATGTGGTTTCAACCACATTCTTGTGCATATCTGTCTCTAGGGTGAGACATCTTTTAAATTATGTTATTAAGGTGATCCTGTATATATACAGTATATATATATATATATATATATATATATATACACATATATACTGTGTATGTATATATACACACTCTCAAATCCATTGTTACTCCAAGTCTGGCTTGTTTAGAGAAGATCCTATAAAATATTATACTACAAGTAAACACTTTCTAAAACAATTTGCTATGACTGTCAGAAATTGTTTTAACAAACCAGATGGTGTATTTACAGCACTGCTCATGTAGGGCAGGATATTACATAAATTGTAAATAAAAATTTATTTTACAGTGGCATTGAGGTCTCTCGAGTGTATATTCAATACAGGAAATGTCAGAATTTCCCTCTAGTTAGAAACAATAAAACATTGTTGTACAGTTTACATTTGTACAGAGCTATAGCTAAAATTCACAAGAGTATTTTTAAGGGTGGACCCTCCTCTCCAGCTCTCTTCTGGACTCATCTGTCATATGCGAGTGCACTTGCACACAGTTCTCAATAGTCAATGAATCATTCCAGCATTCCAGAGTCTCTAAATCATTTGAACCCATTTCATAGAAAAGACACAAAAAACAAAGAGATGGAAAATAGCACATGTAGTGCAGAGAAGATATTCTCCGGAGATATTTTTAACTACAAACCACTGATTATAACACTGATTACAATCACAGTGATAAATAATTTTGAATCTACAAAGAATTTAAACCAAGTGAATTTAGTTTTGCACATGTAACAAGTGCTTCAAGACTCTCATCTTAAAACAACGGTGTCCTGTAACACATCTAATGACTCGTTTTTCAACAAGTCTCTATAAAAACCATAGACAAACCACAGTGATGGCTTCAACCCTACTATTAAGAAGCAGTTTCATCATTCATCCTCTGAGTAAACCCAGCTGAAACTTTCCCTGGGTTTAACCTCTTTTGCAGAATGCGTGTAATGACACTCCTCTTAAATCAAGTTTGTTCTTTCCACTCATGCTATTTCACTCTTTCTCTCTCTAATCTGTGCATCAGCAAACAGAGCTGTCATTCCTCTGTAGGAAGTGCTGATAAGATGAGCTGTCATGAGTGTGTGTTGAGTTAACCCTTTGTTGACCCTGACCATTTTAAACATAAAAAAACTAAAATAATTTTTCTAAGTATTTTGGGGCTTTTAGTCCATGTCTGTTATATGCTAGCATACTCCAAATGTTGATAAAATAAAATTAGATATATAATATTTTCTTCCAGAGAAATTGAGCAAAAATATTTTACAGTGATGTAAACTGAAGTCTACTGGCTATTGATACAACTCTCTACAATTTGTACCACTTAAACTTCCTCTTTCATTAGCAAACACATCAACACAGGAAATAAAACTGCATTCGTCAAACCATTTCATTGGATTGTTAAATGTGAATGTGTGACTGTGTGTGTGCGTGTGTGTGTGTGTGTGTGTGTGTGTGTGTGTGACCTTCCATTACTCTCAAATCTGAGGAAATGAGTCTACAATAAACACTAAGTCTTGAAATGATTTCCTCTAGTCTGAAAAGGCCAAAATAACAGGACAATTGAAGACAGGGATATTTTGTGCAGTACATTTGGAATTGGAGGAAAACAAGAGACAGAAAACAAGTTTGATATTGCAAAAAACAACTTACCCTTGGTGTAGGAGGCCCGTGGTCGTCAACAAAAGTGGATTCTCCTGTAAAGAAAACTGAGTGTCAGAGTGAGCTGCTTACATAAAACATCTGTTATTTAGGAAATCATAAGCTTAGAGAGCAATGTAGACAAAACAAAATGTTTTAGCGCATTCAGTGAAAAACTATATTTTGAAAGAGCAGATTCAGCAGCTGAGATTTATCAGCACTGGAATCCGCATGGGAGCCAGATGACATCCACTACAAGGAAACGGAAGAAGTGTGTTTCTGTGGGTGTTTTGAGAGAGAAACGGTCTCTTAACGCAACTCCTTCTGTGGTACAGTAGTGGCTAAAAAGGAGGAGACATTCTTTCATCTCAAACAAGGGTTTTCTTTTTAACCTCCACTCCAGATGGCACGCTGAAATCAGTGCTGTGCTTCCTGTGTTAAATGGACAGTTCACCCAGAAATGATTTACTCACCCTCATGTTGTTCCAAACCGGTATGGGTGTCTTTCTTCTACTGTACATAAAAGATGATATTTTGAAGAATGTGGGCAACCAAACATTTGTTGGTCCCCATTGAGTTCAATAGTGTGAAAAATGGGGACCAGAAACTGTTTGGTTACCCAGCTTCTTCAAAATATCTTTTTTTATGTTCAGCAGAAGAAAGAAATTCCTACAGGTTTGGAACAACTTGAGGGTGAATAAATAATGACAGAATTTTGATTTCTGGGTGAACTATCCATTTAAATGGAAAGTTTATCCAAAACATGATAATTCATCATTTACTCACCCTCATGTCTTTTAAAACCTATATGACTTACTTTCTTCAAGGAACACGAAATCAAATATTTTTTAGCAGAATGTGAAAGCTGCTCTGTTCCATGCAATGAAAGTGAATAGTGATCACAGCTGTCAAGCTAGATTTTTAGTGAATTCACTCCATTTCTGTTTCTCAGACAAACTATCATATGGCTTTCGAAGACTTAAAGAATATAGTGCACAAGTCACATGGACTTGGTTTTTATGGTGCTTTTATGCCTTTTTGAAGCTGGTCCCTATTCACTTATATTGTGTTGAATAGAGCAACTCAGAAAGCTACAAATTTCCTTTTGCGTTTCATGCAAAAAAGGCAGTCATGGAATGATATGAGGATGAGAAAATTATGACAGTATTTCCATTTGCACATTAAGGTGCACTGCTCCTTTAATGATATCTGTTGTGCACTGAATGTGTCTGTCTGCTGAATAAATAACTTACCCAGCAACACAGAGCCGCTATACTTCTCAGCCTATCTTCAACTTTCTCAGTATGAGGGTGAGTAAAAGAATGAGATATTCATAGACAAAGATCGATGCGTTCTCATCCTCTGAGCAAGAAGTCATAAATCATGAATAGTTTCGGCTAATGTTCCAGACTAATGGTGTCCGCAATGTAACATCTTTCAATACGTGCCACACTATTTGCATGTATAAGAAAAAAAGCTCTCCTAAAGCATAATTATTGTGTTTACTAAATTATATAAACTACCATTCAAAGTTTGGGGTTGGTAATGTTTTTGAAAGAATTCTGCAGTAAAAACATTGTGAAATATTATTACGATCACATTTTAACACATTTTAAAATGTAATTTCTTCCTGTCATGGCAAAGCTGAATTTTCAGCAGCCATTACTGTCACATGATCCTTCAGAAATCATTCTAATATGTTGACTTGGTGCTCAAGTAACACTTCTTCGTATTATCAATGTTAAAAACAGCTGAGCTGCTCAATATTTTTGTAGAAGCAATGTTATTTTTTTTCAGGATTCTTTGATTAGATAAAAAAACATTTATTTGAATTAGAAAGTTTGTAATGTGACAAAATGTCTTTATTGTTTGATACCAAAACTTTGACCCCAAATCGAGGTCAAGGGGACCTAAATAATTCTCATATCACTTATCTCAGTTTCTCTGTAATCCATTCAGAAGACCTCATGTTCCTGTTTTAGTGGCTGCTGTCAGCACTAAGATCTTGTTAACGGTGCCATATATCTTCTTAAACATGCACACTATGTACACTATACTCATGTGGACTCGTGTGCTGCTGAGTGACACACAAGGTTGACTCAGTCTGCTCGTCCAGTCAGTGCATTTTTAAAGAGTTTTTATGGTAAGTTCCATTTCCTTTAAAATGGTTTGAAAGAAAACATCTGAGACCAAAAGAAAATAAAAAATGTGGTGAGTTTACAATCTTGTACCATTTTCCGGATTAAGCGAAGGATTAGTTTGACAAAATATAAAGACAAAAGTGTTACATTTTCAGCATTTCAATGTTCAACTGAAGTCCATTCTATGCTGCTGTTAAAATTGCCCATTTAGGCCTCAGTATGACCTTGTCCTAAAATGTACTTGTCAGGACCATCAGGATTACACAGTTTGTGGGGGGCTTGCTCAATTATCCACTGAAAGCCCCACTGCCCTGCTAACCCCCCACGACGGCACCCTCTGTCAAGACTTTGGTCTGCATCTCACTTCATCTGATACTAGACCTTCATAACCCCTCAGAGCCAATTAGCACCTCCACTAACTACCCGTCCCGGCTGCAGTCCTCTGGGGTCAGATTCCCAGACTCCAGGAGAGTCATTCAGGTCGCCAGGCTTGGAAATAATTGGAGACTAAAGCAGTAGAAATGCAAAGATGTAAACAGAGGACTTCTGCAATGATTAGAGTGGGCCAGTTGCATGAAACAGTGAGTGGGCAAAGGCTGGAAAGAAATCAAACAGCGGTGCATTTCTGTCAACTTTGTTCATGGGTTGTGTTGTAGCAGATTCAAAGTTTGCTTTGGTTATGAGAGGATCATTAATAACCTATAATTAAAACATAAAAAGTCATAATGACACTGATGGAAAAAGCCACTAACTTGGCATAGTCCCCAGCAGGAACATTCGAAAATAAAATCAATCGTTTCACGTAAAAGTAGCCTTTTTTGGCTTTCATAAAGCAAAACATTCTCTGAAATGGAATTTTCTCTACGCATCTGGCTTGGCTTAGGAATGCTGTTGTTTGTGTCGGAATGCCATAAACGTATGCTATCGGCATGTAATGTTTAATTTGAGTTATGAAATTGGTGGCTCTGTAAAGTATGGTTTAGAGATGAGGAGAGCCAGAAATACTCCAGAGACGAAAGCAGGAATCCGCACAGGGTTGACGTCTCGGTTGTGAGGTACTGTGAAACACAAAAGCCGCTGGCTATTTTCATCCAGTCTCTTTTTCAGATCACATCCTGTAATAATCTGTGACCACAGGTAGAACATTCTTGAGACGTCTGAGCACTGAAGGATATTGTGAACATGAACATTAAAGCAAAAAATATCTGGCTCAGGCTCAACATTCTTGTGAACTCAAAAGCTGATTTGATCTGATTTTAGGGAACAAGCAAGATAACATCCAAAGCAAACAATGTCAGTGTGAACCTGTTGTCGATTGATGACCCTCAATGAAATAAATGTATTGACTTCCATAAAGTAGACTTCATATATATTTTCTTCACTCAGATATGCATGCAGCAAAATTTCACGTGATCGTATTGTCATATTAATGGATTGCCCTCACAACTATATGGAAATTGGGCCAAAAATACTAAAATCTTACTATATAAAGTGCTCTGATGTGCATATTAAAACACTGAAAAAAGGTGCGATAATGGTATTTCATAATTCACAAGTAATACAACCTCTCACAACATACCTGCATTAAAGTTAATAAATGCAAAAGATACAAAACACACCTACAGTCTGTAAGTGACAGCAAAATTGTAATATCAATTTCTACACTCCACTTCAAATTTATTGCTGTATTTAGTTTATTTTGTGTCATCTTTAAGTTAGACGCCATTATAATCAGAATTTCCTATACGTTTTGCTTGCCATTAAAGGTGGGGTATGTAATTTTTCAAAAACGCTTTAGAAAACTGAGTCGGGCCGTGTACCAAAATAAACTTATAGCCAATCAGCAGTAAGGGGCGTGTTTACTCATGATGCAGAGGAGAGAGCGTTCAGTGCACAGGACGGACATTAGCTGAGCCGAGTGATGACAGAAAGATAGAGATGGCGGATAAAAAATAAAAGAGGAAAACATCTGCGGAACGATTAGGCAAGAAGTAGGACCCTTGTGAATATCGGATCAGCATTCCAGCGCTGGAGAGAACTCAAGGAGCAGAAGGCCTGCAATCGGACGCCGAGGTTGCTTTGGTTCTTCTCGATAGGTGAGTAACACCGTGTCTACACCGGACACGGCATGCCACAACAGCATCCAGTGTAGACAGCATCACTGATTATAATGACTTCTATAGTATTTTGTCACGCCGCTCGCATCCGGTGTAGACACGGTGTAACATTGGTTTTGCTTTGTTTCACAGAACTAATCGTTGCCTGGGTTGCGTAGGCCACGTATGTGTGGGGCGGACCTGTCAAAATAGGGGCAAGACTCTTTTGGGGTAGGGGCGTGTTTGTTTTGGTGATTTCAAATATCAACATTGGCTACCAGAAATCGCTTACCCCACCTTTAAATGGAATTTAAAGTACTTTCATTTCAATGTAACACAAATTAGAATTTTTCAATAAAAAGTTACTCAGATTGCTCTTGAATTCATCAAAACTTTGATACAGCTGATGTATGCAAGCTTGAAAAATGTAGGTCATTAAAAAAATAGCTACATAATATAAACAAAAGTCATCATAGTGATTTGATTATTAACAGGATTGAACTGTTTCTATCCCAAATTAGCTCCGTGTGAGTGGTTTACTTGCTTCAGTCCATAACTGCCAGAACACGTCTGAACTAAGACCTTATAAAAGTCTCAATTGATCTCATTGTCTTACACCTGCACCGTGCTCAATGAAGTAAGTGCTTTAGTGAGTGTGTGACAGACAGGCTGACAGCACACTTATGTACTCTCACACTCCTGCTGGTGTGTAGGCAGCACTAACACCACTGAGACAAGAACATATGGCTGAGGGTTGGAGGGTCCCGAAATAATGACATCAGTCTGGTTAAACACACCCTGTTTAAATAACATCAGAGACTTATTTTTTTATTTCAGACACCATCATATTCCACTCCCCCCACGGCATAAAGCAGCGTGCATGTTTCTTATTCTGTGTGGCGACATGAGTGCTTCTAGCCATATGTGGTCGGACTTCACTCAACCCTTTGATTTAGCATGTAGGAGTGGCCCGACATTAAGCCCATCAGTCTAATGACAGTGGGGGGTTTACGAGTCTCCACCCAGGACTGTTATTCTATAGGTCTGACCCTGTTACTACCTGCCAAATGTGGTAGACATGATGGACATCTGCTTTCCTTTTTTTATATAAATAATTGCTACGTTTTGTTGTTTTAGGAACCATCAGTGAGGTCTAAGTCCTTGAAGGAGTCTAGAAAGCTGTGTCAGGATTTATAGAGTGGCTTACATCTAATGTTAGCATGGGCATGACTGATTCAACCTCTTATGATTCATTTTTGAGGCTTTGATTTAAAAGTACACCACATTTATGCCCCACATAACATCATATGTAGTGTTCAGTGCTCCCCACACACTAACCAGGAGATCTTTGCAGTTCATTGCACTTGAGTCACCCTGATTAGGCATTTGAGCAATTGTTCAAGCATTTTTGTGGAAACCTTTGTACATTTTTCAGGATTTTTTTAAAAATATAAAGTTAATAGAAATCTGTTGTAATAATGTGAATGAATGTCTTTGCTGTAATTTTATACTGTCACCTTTAATAAGCAGCACAACGTTTTTAACATTAATAATAACAAGATTTTTTTCTTGAGCACCAAATATGCATATTAGAATGATTTCTGAAGGTTCACGTGACACTGAAGACTGGAGTAATGGCTGCTGAAAAATTACATTTTAATTACATTTTAAAATACATTAAAATGAAACAAAAAGCATTAATTTGTATTGTAATATATATATATATAATATTAAAATTCATTTAAGTTTCCAGTTATATATAAATTAATACATTTTGTCTCAGTGGAAACTCCTAAATTTAAAAATAATGACCATTGCAATCAAAATAAACATGATTTGAATCATTTATATTATGCATGAGTCTTTTCTGTAACCCATGGTCATGATGAATGTCAAACAACTGCATCTCATATAAGAGGAGGTAAAACAAAGTCACAAACATTTTCTAGATCTAACCCACCGCTAATCAGAATCAGAACTAGTTCAAAAGGAAATGTTGTATAACAAAGAGTAAGATCTTATTCAAGCTCATGATGTTAAATTTACTCTGTTTGCGTTTACGGAAAACACAAAACCCAAATATATTAACAAAAGCCATAAGTACAACCAGAAAGAAACTGGCTGCTCAGTTTAAGGTTACATTTCTCAGATGGTTCAAGAAAAATTCATCCAGTGAGGGTAACAGAAAGTAGGTAGGGGTCAGGAACAATTCAGGAGCATCTGGTTTTCATGTGCATTATTTCCTGTCAACTGACTATACTGTACATACCTCTGCTCACCTGCTCTGACCCTGCCCTTGCCTTACAGGATATGTGCAGCACTGTGGCCACATAAACTGACCTGTGCTCTTTCCCATGCTTGCCAACAAAAGAAGCCACATGAAACCATTTACAACTAGACCATTAATCAGGGACATTAGGATTTGCTTAAGTGCAATCCAGGAATATCAAAAACTCTGGATTTTATGACTTTTGTCCACTAATGCTGGACATATTGTATTTGCAAGTAGCTAAAATCTTAAATGACAAATCATCAATTCATACATTCCCTGGCAATGGGAATGTATGAACTGATGAAACAGAAATGCTAAATGCATGAAGTCAAACTGCAAACATGAAATTGAACTAGATTTTGTATTGTGATTTGTGACAAATCTATACGCTTTTGATTGTGTCGCTCTTGAAATCAATAGAAATTTTAAATCGGACTTCTTCTTCACAGTCATCCCCAAAGGTGCCATTCAAAAGAAAAACTGTGGCGGACCCCTGTGAATACAGCACTGAATTGTAGTTTGAAACTCTTTCGTCTGCTGCTAATGACAGGAAATATGCTAAATAAACTATCCAAAGGGAGATCCCATTGAGTTTTTCTGCAGATTTCCTCTAAAGCAGACATTTTTCGTTTTTATGACTTTGCAAAATAGCAACATTTGTAGCAAGTCATCGAATCCAAACACTATCATATGTTTTTCTCATCATTGGCGCCCACACAGAACTCTTTTCTGGGGTCGGCCAAGTGCATCTGAGCAGCACCTGGGATAAACCAGGAAGAGCCTGTTAAAAATGGCCTACTCAAATTTGACCTTTTACCTCTAATGCACATACATCTACAACTAACATACTGGCCGAAAACAAAAATAAAATAAATCATTTAATCAAGTAAGACAGTATTTCATAAGCACAGGTGCAACTCAAGGTTACTACCAAAAACCAGAGTGTATGAAACCTTAATACACTCTGACAAGAGCCTCAATGACATTAACACAAATGGCCAACACACATGCTAGTGCACTTATGCACATGCACATGGCTTACTAAGTAAAACCCAAAGGAAATGACCATGGGATTTGAGTAAGCACTGTGATTTGAGTATACCGAGTGCCAACAGTTGTAAGTTTCCTCAACTGTGAATGAAACGGATCCATCCCCATAGACTCACAGTCACTTTTACCAAGGCTGCTCCGGTCTTCAGTGTATTGTACAGCCTTACATATGTACAAAACAAGCTTGTGACATCCATAAACAACAAGGTTAAGAGAGCATCAGTAGCAAGGCGAAAACATAACACATGATGGCAGAGGAAGCTGGAGGGTCTTTACTTTCCTAAGCAACAAGACACACAGAAACCCAGTTGGGTTCTTAACTCTGAGGTATTTTCATTTCAGCAAGTATACTGACTTTAAAAGGGAGGGTGTGGCATTTATGCCATTAAAAGTGTCTTTAAATACATCTCCCTATAGCCAATGTAGCCACAACTTACAATGTACTGCCACACACAGAGTAACATTTGGTCACAATAGTGAACTAGTCGTCTAATAGTAAGCTAAATTATTTCTTCAGATACAAGAACGTCTTCTATAAACATCTCTTCAGAAATGCACCCATTCGTGTTCAGGTGCACATCCCTAGTTTACCCTTCACTGTTTCCCACAGTGCTGGGAGGCATGGCAGACTCATATGGAATTGGCCATACATGTGCTGGAATCTGCGTATGTCAAACAGAGCCGTCAGCACATCATTAAAAAACTCACTGGAGTCCCGACAAAAACACGAAGAGGCCATTCATACATCAAGTAAACCTAGGTCAACTGGGGTAGTTGTTTATACTTTGCGTAATGCATATTTTCAGCCCAGTACTGAGCCCGGCATTGAGTTTGGATGGCTTTACTTGCAAAATAACCTCTGATTGCTTGGAAAATGTAATGGTACTGGGATTCATAGGACAGCAGCAATAGCTTCAATCTCAATTTCCTGGTACTCAACACATGATGCAGCTCCAAGTCTAGCTGACAAGATCCTGAAGATGGAGAGAGAGGGACACAGCAGCTCTGCCTCATTGTCATGACGAATGAGTCTTCGCACATGAAGCCAGGACACATGTGGTGGTGATCTGAAACTCTGTCACGTGCAGCCCAAAATCTCCCTTAGTTAGTGATTTAACTCTGAGCTCTGAAACATGAATTTTCTTTATCTTAATTATGTCCTGTTGTCAATTATGAGATGTTTAACGGCAACACTTACTATAAAGAGCTACTGCTATGTCTGGCACATCTCTATCGGTTTATGTGGAAAATTTTGTGTTTGTTGTCTATGGAGCAGATCGAAATAGTGTTAAACATTGGTTTTGCTACTATAGATTTATCATCATATGGGGAACGGTCTACCCTGTAGCTGTAATGGCCTGTGGAGAGACTGTAAATGATTCAAATCCTTTTACAATATGGCCAGTTGCGGTTCAGAGGATGTGAGGTGTACCATGGGATACATATGTTTAGCACATATGAATTGTTGCCTATATTTTGAATTACGGTTGTCCTCTGTAACTTACTGTGCACAGGATGTGCTATGATGTTACACAGGGTTTAGTTGAAGTCACTGATCTCTTTGACATTTTTTAAAAATACTTCTGAAAAAGCAATTTGTGCTTATAAATACCATGTTCAGCTCTTAAAATGACCGTTCCGTATGTGTCACTGCAGCTGGTGAGCTTGTGTTTGCATTACAATGTTTGGTTGCAGAACGAAACTGTAAAAAATACAGTAGCAATGATTTAGGTTTTTAGATATATTAAATTTAGAGCAAAAAAAACCCTATTGCATATAAACTGCATATTTCTGATATATAATGTTGAAATAGCAACCTATACTAAAATCTGTTTTGTACCACACTGAAAACCACCAAAAAACAGGTGGTTATGATAAAGCTACATCAATCAAAGCTCATCTCAAGTAGCTTTACCACAAGCTGAGGTAAAAAACTAATGCACACAATGTTATGCACACAAACACAAAACACCATGTAACACAAATGACACTAAAATAATGCAAGAAACATTAACAACATAAAATGTAACATACAATGAATATACATAACTGATAAGAAAAAACTGAGAAACTTACAGTTAACCAATTAACAGGTTTTTACATTAGCATTTTTACCATTAAAATTACAATCATTTTTTGCAGTGTGGTTATCAACCATAAAATGAATATAATTATAAGCTTATTTATATCTGATAGATTTTTAATATTGGTGCATCCTTTAAAAAAATGTTTAGAGTGACTTCAAGACCCAAAGCAGAGAGTCAACGGTTCATTTAAGAAATGATGCTATCCTAGCAGAAGTATAAACTTATGCACCCTTCACTGAAACATACTGGTTAATGTGTGTACAGTATATAAACATCATAAAACAAAAGTTTACGCATAATTACATGGTTCAATATGGCTTGGCTTTGACTTGTGTGTTTAAACCTCTCTAGAGCGTAAATAACATTTAACAAAACTACGAGTTGTGCTGCAGAAAATGCACTCGTACATAACCAAACCCAGTGTCACTGCACTGTAGAGTGCCCTAAAAAACAGACAGGGGGTTTGATTGAAAGCCGCAGACACAGGCCAACAGGAGTAAACAGGAAATGCATGTGAGGAAGTAACCCACTCGAGTATGTTTTGTCTCTCACTATCTCCCTCTCATATAGACACACACTTTCACACAGACAGCCACACACACACCACTCCCTCCAGCTCTAAATAACATAGGCTGCACATGTGCAGCACATGTGTATGTTTTCTTGCTTACTCTGCAATAGCAAATATCTTCGATTGAGTGAATATGATGAGGGCAACAACTAATGAAATTTTCCATGGTGGAGGGCAACCAGACCCTCAGATACTGTATATATTAGAAATGATTAAGACAAGTATTTACATAAATCCTCTAAACTGAGAGAATGAGCTCTAAACTAAACACACCAAATCCATCTTAAATGTGTGGATGAGAACAGGAAATGTAAAAATTGGATGTACTTCCTCCTAAACGTTTTCCCATCACTCCCTCTTGGCCAAGCACTCAACTGCAAGGGTGTACAAAGTAACTGAATAATTTAAATAGAATAATCAAGCGAAATATGTACAAATAAATATGTGAAGAACTTGAACTTTAATAAATATTGTTGTTATTAAACATTAAAATATTGTAGTTATAAAACTCCATATAAAACAATTCTTTTATGAATTAAGTCATGAAACTCAATAACACGTGCAGTTCAAAAAAAGTGGGTACATACATAAAGTTGTGATTAGGTATCAGTTTTACTTAAGTATCAACTTGCTCTCAGATGTTTCTCATAAACGACAGATAAAATAATAGATTCGACAATTTTGAAATTGCTGACATTTGGTTTTGGAAGAAATACTTGAGCCCTTTTTGAAATATCTTAATTTTGTTAACAGTATTTGGTTTCTTTGCAAATCTGAATATAGGTTTGAGAAACTGTTCAGATCTCTTCTGAAACTCTAGAGGAGAAACTTCTGAGATTGCTGGAGTCTTTCAGGAAAAAAAGCTACCTGGTTGAAAAAAAGTATTAGCAGGAGACTTAAAAGTCTCCCTGTGGTGTCCATATGTTCTATCAAGTCTACACTGTAACCGATTTCTGTAATTTGAACAGTATTTTACTGTAATATGTACAGTAAGATACTGTAAAATGTATATACAGTACTTTACTGTAAACTGCAAAGGATTGTGGGAAAATATATGTATTTTACAGTAAACTACTGTAAATTTACAGTAGTGAACTTGCCCGCGAAAAACTGA
>JAFVLL020004489.1:0-31039 GCA_021397915.2 Tor tambroides | reverse complement strand
ACAGCCTGATGTTAAGACTAATTTTGAAATCACCTCACAGCTTGATGTTGAGACTAGTTCTGAGACCACCTCACAGCTTGAAGTTGAAGCTAGTTTTGAGATCAGCTCAGAACCTGGCATTGACACTGGGATTGAGACCTCCTCAAAACCTGTGGAGGAGAGAGCAACAACTGTTGATGGAAACACACAAGCAGAAATTTTGAATACTGAGACTACCTCTCAGCTTGACACTGAAACAAGCTTCGAGACTACCATGCAACCAGACATTCAGAGTGAAACTACTTTTGAAAGTGTCTCAAGAACTGAGAGTGATGCTTCAGTCACCAGCTCACCAAACAGTGGAACAAGTGGTTCAGAGAGAATCACATCTGGTGAGGTAAACACCGTATCATCCAATAAGCATCACACCACAACAAGACCTTCTGATGTCACAGATAATCCAAGTTCCGCTGCTATAAGTGAAGAAAACTTCTCGGAAGAAAGAGTTGACACAGGATTCAGGACCACCATACAATCTCAATTTGATGGTTCCGTAACTTCCAGTAGTTTGAAGAGCTGCTCAGAAGAGGATTCAGTTATCATACCATCATCTGTTGAGGTTCAGGCTGTAATTCTGCCTACTGCAACAACCTCACCTTTACTTGTGACACCTGAGTCTGATATAAAGATTGTTAGTAAGGAAACTGCCTCAAGGAAACAAGAGGCAGCTGGTCAGATTGAGGAAGCTGTAACTCTTACAACTGAGATTCCAATTCAAAATGAAGATCAGATGACATCATCAGTACCTACAACCCAGAGTGAGACTACAACATCATTTCCCTCACATGAAGACGTTTCTGAGGCCACTTTGGTTAAAAGCCCACCTCCAGTTGCACAGAATGAAAGCACAACACATAGTACAGCAGACCTTCCATACACAATGATCGGGCAGACATTTGATATTCCAGGTAGGATGTTTTAAAGACCAAATTAACAGAATGCATATACTGTACTTTCTATACTAATACCAGTATTCTTGTATGACATGCCTATATCCTCCCTCTCTTACTGCAGATGTTCACTCGTGTTCTGATGATGTTTGCTTGAATGGCGGGTCTTGTGTAAAAATAGGCGGTGCTCAGATCTGCAGCTGTCCACCTGGATACAGTGGTGACCAGTGTGAAATAGGTATTCAGTATCAGTTTTTCATTCATTTATTAAAGGTGAACCACAGAACTTTGGGCTCAACATTGCCATCTATGGTGAAACATAAAATGACAAGTTACATATTTTGCATCAGCTGTGCTTTGCACTGCTGTTCTGCTTGAATGAATTTGATAGTTTGAGCCATGAAGTAACATGTCTGTTGCTATAGTGCCAGACCTTCTTTACTCAATTTTATGGAAGTAATGTAACTATACCAAGGCAAATGCTGTAAACCAGAAATTCATGACTGCTCAAAATATAAATTATTATTGTATTCTTAATACAAACACTTATTTTCATTTCATGATCAATAATGGGATTTTGCTCAATTTTAAACACTTCTGTAGTGCACCTTTAAATACTCATTAACTCCAAATAATTGTAGTGCACTTAAGTACATTATTTACTCACCTTATTCGAATTTATTTTTTATAGACATTGATGAATGTCACACAAACCCTTGTGTTAATGGAGGAACATGTATTGATGGCCTAAACTCATTCACCTGTGTGTGTCTTCCAAGTTATGCAGGAGCACTGTGTGAGCAAGGTAAGATTATATTTAACATAATTACTTGTTCAATTTCTTTATGTATAAGTTTTTAGATACCTGAGGAAGGTCACAATACTAGATCAACTTGCTGACAAGGTGTGAAGCTACTGTAGCCACAGAGACTGCTGTGGAGATATACCAAGTGAACCTCAAAACTTTCAAATGATTTCATCATTAATAAAACTACTCAGACATTCCTGGCAGATATGAGTTTGGTAAATGTGACTGATGGTTTGGTAGATCCTGATAGATAATAGATTTTTAGTTAAAGTAAGAAACTGGGTTTCTTCCAAAACCGACAGACATAATGATGCTGTACTTTCCACTATTTAAGAGGATACAGTTTTTTTTAACCTTCTCATTTGAGCACAGCTGTTGAGACCATCACTCTTTCTCTCATTACTCTGTAGATGTTAATTTACACTTTACATGACTGAGGTTATTTCTTGAGAGTTTTATCCCCTTCAAATTAATGTAAGTGCTTGTACACATTAAAATGCTAACAGCGAAATTTCTTTAGTTGAACTGACATCTGGCTTTTGTCAGAATTAAAACAAATGAAAGCCGACGTCATGAGTGCATTACAATCTTGAGTACTCTGAACATGATTTTCATCTCAAACTTGAGATAGCATCAACATTACAAACACAAAGAAGTCTCCTGCACAGAAACTGCCTCTTGTTACTATTCAGTGATTCAGCAGTGACATTGTAAGTGTAAGTGGCTTAGTCTTAGACTGTAAGTGCTCAGACGTAGCTGCTTACAGAGAAAGCAGAAATGATGAGCCAAAATCATAAGCCAACATTGCTTTATGCATTTTCACATGCATTTGTACTGATATGTTATGGATGATTTAATGAGTAAGGATGTATTAATGAGTTTTAATAATTTTATTCTTTGGTACAGTTTATTATTTATTGCAGTAGTGACACATCAGGATCTGACATTTTCCCTCCTTCATGTTAATTGCAGAAAGTTTAGAGATACCCCCCCACACACACCAATTAGTGGTTCTGTCAGGGCAAGTCTGCTATAATCACAGTGATTTCAAACAAGGAATCAAAGCTCTCAGCTTGATGTAGAACAGCCCTGGGTTGATCCACAAACAGTCAGTAAGTGCGTTTACAAGCACTTTAAAAGTTTGCTTTCAGCGGGACTAAAACAATAATTTGTCTTTCTAAAATATCATGGGAGTCCGACTGAAGTTGTACCAGCAGAGACTGTAGCTCAAAAACCAACTTTAGCTTGATTATAACAGTGCACATAAACATACTCACTGTGACTGATAGGACACACTTTATTTGCAAATTTAATATGATCATAGCATCAAATGCTGATCTTGTAACTTTAAAATCATTTGTCAACAAGACTAATAAATTGCTGGGTTCATAATATGCTTACTTTAAAACTTTCCCAAATGGTTACAGCCATATAAGTGGCTGTTTTACAGGTCTGCTTTGCTCCAATACCTCTTTCTTGAACAATGCCACAGTGCAAAACACCCAGTCTTCACCATGGCATTGTTGACATTCTTATGCAAAAATGAATTGGCTTCTAGATATGATAGACACAAGGGTGCAGCTCTTGTTCGAAGTGATCTCGTTTAACTGACATGTAATTTAAAATGAGGATGAAAGGGAGTTATAACATACTCCCTCAGGTCCAGTGTGAGTGGGAAATCATTCTCACTTGAAAAGAGTGCCACTGAAAAAGGTTTGATTTATTGTACTGATAACAGCCTCACAGTGTAAGCCCAAAGGTAAAGGACTAATAAAAAGAAATTGACAGTAGACAATATTAAGCACCTTTTTTCACTTCCAGCAAAAAAGGATTATCTCAGTTTCAGTGTCTACATGTCAAGTTTATGTGTAGTGCATCAACAATAACTCACACATGATTTTCTACAGACACTGAAACATGCAATTACGGCTGGCACAAGTTTCAGGGCCACTGCTACAAATTCTTTCCTAATCGGCGTAACTGGGACACAGCAGAGCGTGAATGTCGTCTCCAGGGGGCACACCTTGCTAGTGTCCTGTCCCATGAGGAGCAGCAGTACATCAACCGTGAGTATACATAAACCAAGTTATGGTCATTCTGTCTAGTATCATCAGCTAATCAATTACATTTACATGCAAACTAACAGTTATTTTTGAGGAAGGATACTGTTGTTTTGTTTCCATTTTGTTTTACTTCTCACTACAAAAGTGATCAAAGTTACAGAATATTCCACTGGTTCAGGAATTTTTAGCTTAGAGTTTAAAGAAAGCTTAGTTTATCACCAATGAAAAAGGGGGCAGCCCTAGATGAAGGAAGTGTGATGTATAAGAACAAAAATGCCCTTTATTTTTAACTACTGACAAAGAGTTCCTAATATGGCTGGTGAATTGACTTTTGTTTCTCTCTCCTCTTGTAGGCCTTGGCCATGACTACCAGTGGATCGGTCTGAATGATAAGATGTTTGAGAATGATTTCCGGTGGACAGATGGTAGTGTTGTGGTAAGAACATTCTTCAAAACTTGCTTAGTCTGTTTTAGAAAGATGGTATTGATATGCACATTTATTAGTGGACAAAGTAGATGTAATCTTTATAATGTTTATTTGTAAAGCTTTCTTGTATTTTCCATGATGTTTGCAGATTTTTTTTCTTTAAATAGCTCATTTAAATAACATTGGAAATTTTTATCAAGAAGTTGTAGAAGTGAAAAAAAAAGGAAAACAGGAGACATATGCAACAATCTGCTTGGTTCTAGAGGTGTTCCTCCATTGACCAGGAAAGTGGCTAATTACAGTCGTTTAGTCCTGACTGGGCTCTCACTTCAAAGATAACGGCAGCATTTTGTTGGGAAGGGCCAAAAAGCCCTGGAGGGCAGGAGATAGGAGTGTTCATCTGTGGAAGTCCTCTCAGGACTGGAGGATCAAAATAAAATGAGGGTAGAAGAAGCTTACAGGTGTGGACAGGTAATGAAGGTGTAAAGGATGAGCAGCACCTGGAACAGGCTGCACTAGATATAATCCAGACCTAAAATTTGAGTGTGTGACAGTTCAGTCTAGTTGGCATCAGTGAGGGGCTATAAACATGTCCACTGGAGTTTGCTAGCACTCTTTTTGTATTCTGTATACAGAAGAGTTACTATATTAAGAGTTGATGTGCCATTGGAGTTATCCAGAGGGTCAAAAATTGCATTACGTCAGTTTTTAAGCAGGAAGAGCACATTTCTTTTGTTAGAGGATAATAACAGGACTTGTTGGGCGATTTGTGTAGTATTCAAAGGGTTGCTGAAAGACCAAAGCTCCTACCTGTCCTGATTGGGTGTAATTACGTAATGTTTAATATATGTACTAACTTCACAGTTTTAATTTAAGATAAAAAATAGATATAGAAGAGTCATATTGTTACTGTTAAAACAATATACTGTAGTAAGAGTATTTTGTGTAGTTACAGTATAAACTCAGCATCTGGAATAGTACCTCAAAACACTTTAAATCTGTTTAAATATATCAGCTCAAGTCCACTGTAATGTGTTTGTCTTTGTAGGCTTTATTATTTAGGTTGGTCTTTTCAATTGCTATTTTCTTCTGAGTGCATTCATCCACAGCTGAGAGAGATGACGGATGACATCATACTTTCATCATGTGGTGTATGAAGGGGGGAAATACACTGAATAAAGTTTGTCCATGATAGTTGAATATAGATGTATTACTATAACTACAACTATGCTATAACTGCTATCTTCCAAATGCCTTACAACACTCACAGCAGCTCCTTATTGCCGTTTAGTGGTGATGTGTGTACTTAGCGCCCCCTACTGGAGTGTGACTATATCGTTATCATTTTATTGCCTTTCTACAGTATGTGCTCCATATTTGGACAGTCATACCCTGCTTGAAAGCTTTTGATTGCTTTTTGATTGCTTTTACAAAAAATTGCTTATAAATTTCTTGTTATGCTAAATTCTTACAAAATCGTGGGTTTAATCTTTTTATCAACTTGTTTTCTTTCAGTTACCATAGGTCTCATTCTAGTCTCTCAGCTTATGCACCTCAGTTTTTGAGTGAACGTTGCCAAAATTACCCACAAATAATGCTTTTTCACTCAAAAACTGAGTTACAAGGTTCAAGAATAAATAAAAATCCTGTGCTAACAGAAATAAAACAAGCTGAAAAAAAATAGAATCCAAGATTTGGTCATATAACATATAACATAACATATAACATAACATAACATAACATAACATAACATAACATAACATAACATGCACAATCGATTTATTGTACTTTATTTTATTTTATTATTTTATTTTTTCAACTGGAAACACCAAATTAGGTAAAGGATTTTTAGGGAAAATGTGGATCCAAATGTAGATGAGCTATAATAGTGCAACTGCCATAAATATTACAGAACTCTGTATGTTTCTCTATTATGTCTTCAAATTTGCAAGAACCACAGGTGTATGCAGGCACCCTGCTGCTCACTGAACAAATGAGAAATTGTACATATGGATGTAATACAATATATATAGCACAAGCAATACATTGCTGTTTTGAGCCAGGTTTTATTTTGAGTTGTACAGGTGTGTTGAATGCAATTTCTTTTAAACACTCCAAAAATACATTGTACATTGTACAGTGTATCACAATCATATAGTTTTTATAATATATCTGAAACTTATTTCTATAGGATTATTGTCTCCCTCACATCTCTATCCATATTCTTTCCTTGCAGCAATATGAAAACTGGAGACCGAACCAGCCAGACAGTTTCTTTTCCTCAGGGGAGGATTGTGTGGTAATGATCTGGCATGAGGATGGCCAGTGGAATGATGTTCCCTGCAACTACCACCTCACCTTCACCTGCAAGAAAGGCACAGGTGAGCTTTTAGAATCTGGATGAGGGGAATTTATAAAATAATAGGGCATGCATAGGTAGACATTTATTTTCAGTCTAAATTCCATCAGTGGTTTTTAAACAAAAATATTGTGTAATAGGGAATCTGTGAAAATTTGGATAACTGCTGTGTACTCTAAGATATATCTTTGGTTGTTTATAGACAGGAAGAGAGCAGTTTTTTAGATTTGTCTGCAGTGGTTTAAAGCTAAAATTTTAAAATAACATTTCAGATTTAGTCCTCCATTACTGATGGTTACTCTGTTATGTGCTGTTGTTGACAGTGTCCTGCAGTCAGCCTCCTCTTGTCCTTAACGCTCGCACATTTGGCCAGCTGCGCCCACGCTATGAGATCAACTCCCTGATCAGGTACCAGTGCATGGACGGCTTCATCCAGAGACATGTTCCCACCATTCGCTGCAGAGGAGATGGCTCATGGGATTTGCCCAGGATTTCCTGCATGAGTTGTAAGTATTCTGTGAAAATCTAACAGTTTTTTTTTTTCACAACAACCATCCATATAGAACTTGAATGATCATTCCGGTCTTGATAGGACAAACAATATACTGGTTTGAATTTTTTTTTATATATATATATATATATATATATATGTGTGTGTGTGTGTGTGTGTGTGTGTAGTTTATATATACACTACTATTCAGAGGTTTGAGGTTGGTACTGCAAGATTTTGTAAGATGTCTCTTATGTTCACCAAGGCAGCACTTATTTACTTACAGTAAATACAGTAAAACCGTAATATTGTGAAATCGTATTACAATTTAAAATAAATGTTTTCTGTTTTAATATATTTTGAAATGCATTTTTTTTCCTGTGATGGCAAAGTGGAATAACTCCAGTCTTCAGTGTCACATGATCCTTCAGAAATCATTCTAATATGCTGATTTGTTGCTGAAGAAACTTCCATGTTGGAAACTGTTGAGCTGCTTAATATATTTGTGGTGAAAAAAAAAATGTACTGGCCCCAAACTTTAAAACAGTAGTGTATGTATTTTGTATATATTAAAATATAGTTCTAATTTAATTTAATGTACTTGTATTTTCTTTCCAGCCTCCAACTTCCAAAGGTCCTATGCAAGGTATCAGACATACAGAGTATTTCGCAGTCATCAGAAGAGATCGGCAGAAAATTCTGTTGATGTACCCCGACGACACCATCGCCATGGTGTGAAACACAATCGGACGCAACAATAGTTGCTATTTTAACTCAACCCTATCGCAAGGGCCCTTTTAATGTATTTTGATAGCATATGACGGATCTGCCTGCTGGCTGAAAGAAAAGATTACAAAAGAAAAGATTAATAAAAGGACCAGAAAAGAGTGGAATATCACTGGAATGAAACAGTGGCTTTTTAACTTTTTAAGAGAGATGGTTTTTAAGAACTGCATAAAGGACACATTCAGCTGGCCTCTGAAAACACAAAAAGATTATCTGACCTGCCCTCCATCTGTTCTGCTTCTTTTTGGGAATACACAGTGCCTTCGTAATTTTGAACTCACAATCCAGATGTAAGTGAGCCTTAATAGTGCAACCTATTTTAGCTTCTAAACATAATGGTACATTTTGATACATGCTTTGCCGTATGATTCTTTCAATTTTTCTTCAAGTTTACTAGAACCACAGGTGTATGCAGACATCCTGCTGCTTACTGAACAAATGAGAAATCGTACATAAGAATGTGAAAGAATATATATTTATATAGAGAGAGTGAGCAATGGCTCACATGGAGTCAGTGTTTGTTGTGGTACAAAAAGGCCAATAATATTAAAAAACTGCATCCAATGCAGTGGATGGTTTTGATATCTTAAAATCAACACAATAATACTTTTAATACTTTGACTTTAAGCTATTCACTATTGAAAAGCCATGTAGATTTTAGATTATTTATATTCCTCTGTTTGATGTTTCTTACAAATGTTTACAATGCAAATCCTGTTTCGCATACATTTAATTCCGCCGTCATTCATCTATAAACCAAAATAAACTTAATGTATGTACTTCACATCAATTTGATCAGCTTTCATGGTTTTTTCTCAGACAGTTTAAAACTACTTTAAAGAGAATGTACTTTGTGAGATGCTTAAAAGACTTGAATGAGTGCCTTTTTAACAAGATGCCTATAATTTATTTCTTGAGCTGCTCCTTGTTTTCTCATTGTTGTAGCGAGATAGAACACACTGAGGATTTCACTTGGCCAAACTGCACATAGATAGAATTCAGCATATTAGCACAGAGGACAGTGTGTCAATAGCTGGCAGTGAAATGAGTAATAGATGACATTTGGAACTCACAGAATTTAGATGGATTTCATTATGACATTTGGGGTGTATCAATGGACCAAAGAAGAGGATTCACAGTAACAGCTTTAACAGCAATTTTTGTTGAACTGGTCATCCATTTCTTTATTCCCAAGCATTTTTTCTTTAAGATCTTTTCTTTTGTGTGTTTACTTGTTGTCTGTTTTTGTTTTTATTTTTATTTTTCCTCTCGAAAGTGCACATATCTTTTTATATTTATAGTATAACTTGTTTATTGTCAAATGTGATTTTCTGGAATGTTTGTGAAATGGAAAAAATTGTAAGGAACATTTTTTATGCCTTCTGTGTAAACAAAGTTTATTATATTCTACTTGCATTCCTGGTCTTTTTCTGTTTTGATTATGAAGTGAATTTTGACCTATTGGAAGGGCTTAATGGTAGACATAGTTAATAACATGGGACATAATTTGATTTATTTTTGAAGTGACAAATCTAATATTTAAAATAATCTATATAACAATATAATAAAATGCACAGCGACATGACTAAGTCAACTGTATGATTAGTGTAACTACAGTATGTGGTTAATCAGCAGTGCCTAATATTGACCACCAGATGGTATTGGTTCACAAACATAAGGACACTTGAACACCTGAATAATTCTACCAGATACTGTTTTTGTAAATAATGTTTTGTAAAACTGAATTTCACTTAAACATTAATATCATCCAAATTTTAAAACAGCACATTATAGTAATACCATTTATATGTAAAACACATTTGGAGACTATATTTGGTTACTTTTATTTAGTTTCAAGATGAAAAATCAAAAGGACATAACCAAACACTTGAGCTTATGAGGTTTATTCTCATTTTTTTAATGGTTTCAATGGTCAAGTTAAACTTGGGACATGTATTTGGGACATAATTTGGGTTGGACCGTGTGATAAAATGTTCTTGACTAGGTTCTTTTCCAGGCATTTATTCTAAAGAAAGATAAACACATTTTCTACATTGTAAAAAATGACTTTAAATTTAATGGTAAAAGACTGTAAAAATGCTACAGTAAAAACCTGTTAAATGGTTAACGGTAAATTTCCCTACTACATATGGTGAAAAACTGTATTGGACATTACATGTAATTTTATGGTAGTATACCGCTTTTGGAAGTGAAAATGAATGTATAATTTACAGTGAATAACCGTAAATTGACATTCCCAGAATTCCCTAGCTGCGTTACATTTCAAAATTGATGTTTTTTTTGTTTTTTTTTTGTTGAAATAACTTTTTCTTAGTTTTTTCTTCTCAGTTTTGTACATTAGGGTTGTATGTTACACCTAATGTTGTTAAATGAATGTTTATTGCATTATTTCAGTTTCATGTGTGTTGCCATGATGGACTTTAGTGTTTGTGTGAATGACACTGAGCACCTTCTATATATGTTATTATTTAAAAGCTGCTTGTGATGGGCTTTGGTTCATCATGTGACTTTCTCATCACCACCTGCATTTAGTGGTAATCAGTGCATTACAAAGGTACAAAACAGATTTCAGTACTTCAATAGGTTGGTATATTAACATTATATCAGTTAATGAAATTACGGTATTTAACTGTAAATTTAATTTAAAACGTAAAACCTAAGATGTTGCTACCATATTTTTTATGGTAAAATTCCAGCAACCACAAGCTGCCGTTTTTTTAACGTAAATTTTACAGATTTTTTTTTTTTTTACAGTGTAGGCTCAAAACAACAACAACAACCAAAGAATACTGGTAAAAATATAGTTTAAAATGAAAACTAAGACTGACAGCCAGAAACTAATATGAGGAGGTACACATATGTTTATTCTGCTAAGACACCTGTTTGAACTGATTATACATTCATCATTACCTTGAGATCAGTTTTTTAAATTTGTTGCAAAAAGATTGTTAGTTCTGAAGAAATAAGCATCTAGCATAATTTGTTGGAAGATACACTTTGGTTTGATATTTGTTTCCTATGGTTTTTACATTCAGATATTGCACTTAGTGTACACCATGTGATCTCTTGTCAAGTTACATACCTTTGTGGATTATAGTTTTGTAAACATATTACATAATGCAACGTAGAAGGACAAACAGAGACAGACTTTTGATGGGCCTTGTTTTTGAAGTCACATTGCCATATTTTTAATTTGACATGAATGTATTTCCCCGCTGGTACCGCTGTGTCATTGTTCATTAATACTGATGGTTTTCTCATTTAATACTTGGAAGACACGTTCCCAAACCATTTTCCATTGCAAAAATAATTTATTTATTTAAACAGCTGGACTTAATTTACAAGTAAAAGACTGGATTAGTCACAGAACATTGTATAATTGTAGCAAGCCGCCTCTGCAAATGGCTCCAAGGCTTCTTATAGATCTAAAGTCGAGATAGTGCTATTCTAAATAATTTACTCTCTCTCTCTTTCTCTCTCTCTCTCACACACACACACACACACACACACACACACACACACACGGGCATATATATTGTCATCTGTTCATCATATTGATGGATATAGATAGAAGAAAATATCGGTAACATGAAAAGAACTCTTCTCAAAAGCAGCAAAGTATTAGATACTATGAAATATGTTGTTTATTTCAAGTTAATTTAATAGTTTGTGTTGGGAAATGTAGGCCATGCCTAGCCCAGCTGGCATTCACACTGCAACAAACATTGTGTTCTCAGCATCTGGACCTTCAAAATCCATGATTATAGGCACTGCAGAATTATCAGTTTAATGGAGAATGAAACAAAAGCCATTTCATTTTTATGAGTTTTATTTTTCATTTAAAATTTGATGCATAAACCATACAATGCGTTTCAGAATTTTCAAAAAAGAAAAGATATTTTGTGCATAAAAAAAGACATAATCAAGAAAAATGTCACTTATGTGCACTGTGGCTTCTGCAGTTCAAAGCGGAGTTTTAAGTGGAGAATATTTTCCCCTCCCATAAACAACATATGTCAATACAAAGTGGCCAGTAATAGATGTTACGTTCATCAGTAAACAGATCTCATTATCTGAAGTCATCCACACAATGCCTGTCACAACATTCTAATGTTACTTTTCAAACTTAGGCATGATTTTGTACAAGGCTTTTAGTGCTGTTCTTGTTTTCGCAGAGAACAGTGGCGTTACAATATCATTCATTTGAGACTTGTTCATATCTTAAGCAGTTAAGCTCAAGCTAGTCGTGAAAAGTTGAATATACAACTGGGTCCTCTAAGAATTTCTCAGTGTAAATTCCGTTTGCAGTTCTCCGCCATGTAACAAAGTTCAACGCATCATCAGCAGTTTGTCAAATTCTGTCTCTGTCTGTGATGAAATACTTGTCAAAATCTATGCAGGGACAAACACATTTAACCTTAACTGTCACCGTCCCACCTGTGGGACGCTTGGCGCTCTTTTTTCCTTTATCTTTTTTCCCTATCAAATATTTTAGTAATCATCATAAATTATATATCATTTGAAAGCTTAAAACCTCAAAATTCATCCTGGAAAACCATTTTGAAATCGGACATTGCGTTACCATGGAAATTGGACCTTAAAATCTTTTGGCGGTCTCCTCCCCCTTAGTGGGCGGTGTCAAGTGTCATATTACACAATGTATTATGGTCTTTTAGAATCAAAACTTTTTATAATCTTGACAAAATACATATTGTCGGAAAGGTCTGACTCTCAGGATTCCATATTTCGTGGTCTTTTTGTGATCGGAGTAATATTGCCAGAGAAATTGATACATTTGTGACAGAAAAATGCATAAAAAAAAATTCAGTGGGGTTTGGATGGCACCCAGTGGCTGTTCGTGGTATAACGCCTAAACAAAATTGCATAGTAACCTCAATTTTTTTTATATCAACTTCAAATTTGGAACACAACTTATTTAGACATATGGCTTTAATTTTATGCCAAATTTGGATTAAAACCTATTTTGTAAAATATTTATTTTATATAAAATAAAAAATAGTACAGTACATTTTCTTTACAGTAAAATTAAACTTTTATAACTTTTTTTTTACTTTCATTTTTTGAAATGATTTCACTTCTGCAATAATCTGCTGATTGTCTTCTTTAAAAAAAGACCAAACTTAGGTCTGTATTCAAAAGCGTTCATGAATTATAATGTTACAACGTTCATGTTACAATGAAACAATGGAAGAATATAAAGTATATTCATATAGTTATGAATGTAAAGCATTGTAAAAACACATTCATTTGATATTTCAAACACATAAAATAAGATCACAGTTGAGAGCATTGGATAATACACCAATAAAAAAAAAGAAAAAAAAGAAAGAAATTAGCATTTGAGTAAGATCACAAAAGTTTTTTAGGAAAAGAAAAATGTGTCAGGTCCATTTTGCATTTCAGTTTGGGCAAGTTTCAAAAACTTTCTGTCAAGTTTATACTATTAATAATATTTAAATATTTTATTGCAATATCACAATGGAGATCTTTGACAAACTTACATTTAAAAGGGGTTTTGATCAAAATAGTGTGACTTTAACTTTCCTTTCAGCTGAATTTCCTTCCTGAATGCAGTTAGCGTTATTCTCGTCGCTTTATAGTTCATACATATGGTGTACAAATCTATATAAACTGTAAATGATAGGTAAAATAACTGTTTAATATTCAGAATGTTGCAGTATGAAACTGTTCTTTACAGTATCCTTTCTATAATTGTCACAGTTATGGCTAGTTTATGCAAAAATGCCTTCATAATTTGGAGGTGGAAACCTGTGTATTTCTGCTCTTTGGTTAGTGACATGACATGAAGCACTTCACGGCTGAGGTTTGTAGCAGTAGACGCCGTACAGCTTCTGCTTTTTGTCGGGGAAGCCAACAAAGCGAACTGCAGCCTCCGTGGGACTGCAGTTCTTCCTGGGCCTGGAGATAGGGTAACGAACGCTACCATCAGCCAGCCAACCGGCATCACAACGGTCGTATCCCAACAGCTTCCAGGCAGCGTATATATGGCCCACCTTTGCGATCTCAGCTCCATCTCTCTTACATGCGTTAACAGCCTCATCAAAGTTCAGCTTCTTGGGCTGGATCAGGTAGTAAAAGCGTCCTGTGATGTAAACCAAAGAGTTTCAGGGTTTTGGACTCAGAGACTACTAAACGTTATGCTCTATTTTATACTAGAATTGTTTAACTCACCTCTAAGGCTGGCTGTGAAGCAGAAGACATCATAGCGTTTGTTGGACTTGTCCTGTCGGCCGTAGTTTCTCAGTCCAGCTGAGGTCCTCGCGCCTCCACAGGGCTCCCTGGGTTTGGTGATTGGATACTGCACGGTTCCGTCACTGAGCCAGCCGGCATTGCACCAATCCATCCCATTTCTCCATTCCCCATAGAGCTGCTCGAAGGAGGCGACCACAGCGTCCTGCTCCAGACACGCGGCTTCTGCGTCTTGGAAGTTGAGGTTGTACCGCCCCAAACGAGGGGAGTATGGGAAAACAACCCCTGTGAAAGAAAGTGAATCTTCCCCTAAGGAAAATTTCAACTGAGTTTAACATCAGGCTGGTTTGATGAACGTATTTTAGGACCACCCCACTGAACAAATAAAAACGATATTAGTAAAACCCTAAGTTTTAGTTTTCTAAGAGCCTCCCTGCTTAGTTAAAAAGATTTACGTGGTACAGTTTAAAAAAAAAAAAAAACAATTCAAAGAGAGAGAAAATTACTTGCAGGGCTTAGGCTTTTCAATCTTAGACTCCATTGTTCTAAGGTTAACAATGGCTAGTTGTGCCAGCCTGTTTCATTATGCTCATGCACCTCACTTTTTCTGTGTAAAGATCCCCATTGTTTCTCTGGAGCCAAGTCTGCAATGGTGGTTTTGGCCAAGAGCAAGAACTACAGCATATTACTGAAGAATGAGCAAATGATAAGTGGCAAAAACACATGTTGAAAGAAGAGTGTCTTCACATTTTTTAAGTGCTAATGTTGAAGACCTTTTACTGAAACAAACAGCTGTGTGTTTCAGATTACAGCCAGTGCATATATGCCAATACAGAGCCATATATGGAAAATCTCTACTGTTTTATTTCCATCTGGCTATTTATAAAGTATATTTTTTCTTTAGTAAGTGACTTTGGATGAGAAGAGCATGCTAAATGAATAAATATAAATGGTACAGGTGAAATGCTAACTTATGAAATGAAATAATAAAGTTACCTTGCAATTCAAGGTCCACTTCAACAATCTTGTCATTCATGCCGTTGATGATCTCACACTTGTATGTACCATAGTCGTTCAGATCTAGGTTTGTAATAACTAAAGTAGCATCATTGTCATCCACTTCCAACAGGTAAACGCGGTTCTGGAAATTTCCGTAGGTTCTCTTGTGAAGCCCCATGGAGATGAGCACATCGGTTTCTGTAGAGTCATCCTCAATTTTGGTCCATTTGATTCTGTTTCCGAACATACTGGACTGACCTTCCAGTCCACAGGGCAGGGTGATATTGTCACCTCTGTTGGCGTAGACCTTGAACCTTAATCCACTATCTGAGATAAAACAAAAGGAGATTTCTATAACAATGGTTTCTTTGTATTGAAACCAAACATTAGGTTTACCATGTTTGTTTTATTTTAGATTCACGAGGACAGGATACAAGACTTTAGAGTTTAGTGATTTTTTTATTACTCAAGATGCTAATTTCCTACCATTCTTTTGTTGGTTTGATTTATTGGCTATCCATATTTTGGGAATTGATACTTAAGGAATTGAAGAAGCCTGCAGACTTCACAATAGAAAGAAATACAGTGCCACACAAACCATAGCCGAAGAAATAATCTAATTATGATTCACTGCAATCAGATGGTGTGCTTGCACATACACTGGGGAACCACTGACACCGTTTTCCCATTTTGTGTCAATGAAGACAAATGTTCCCTCTTTAAAGCTCAAGTTTTTGCTCACAGATGCTGTGTCTATCTCTGGTAGTAGTTGCTATGTCTGCTTGTGGTTAGGGGCATAATTGTCTCATTAAGCTCCTTAAGATGTTTCCTGATCTCCATTTGAGTCTTGGAGGCCCCAGTCCATCAAAGCTCTTGATGGAGAATTTGATGGATACCAAGGAAACTAAAACCGACCAAGAGTTCTCCTGGCTGGCTATACTTCACCATCAAAGTGTTGACTGCACAGCAGGCATGATTAGATTTAGCTTGAGGCACCATTCAGTCTCTCATTTTCCCAATGGTTTAAACTGTCTACAGATGCGTTTTGCCAAATTATTCAACTTTTTTTTTTTTTTGGAAGAAAAATAATACTTTTGTGCAGACACAATAAATCAAAGGTGACAGTAAAGAAATCTATAATGATAAAATGATTTCTATTTCGAATAAATGCTGCTCTTCTGAACATTTTATTAATCAAAAACTATATCATGGTTTCCACAGCACAGATGTTTTCAACTATGATAATAATAAGAAATGTTTCTTGTGCACCGGATCAATATAATACAGTGATTTGAACAATCATGTTACACCGAAGACCAGAGTAATGGCTGCTGAAAATCCAGGTTTTCCATCCCATGAATGAAATAGACAACATTTATTTTAAACTGCAACAATATTTCACAATTTTACTGTATTTTGATGAAAAATGCAGCCATGGTGAGCATAAGAAACTTCTTTGAAAACATTCAAAAATTTTACTACCCTAAATTAAGCCTATAATGTAAAAATGTTCATGATCTAATGCATTAATGTCAGTGTATTGAACCTTACTGTAAAGTGATACTAAACAACAACTTTCAATGAATCCCACAATCTACACAATCTTTAATTTTTCCATGTTGATTATTCATTCCATGTATAACATGAACAATCCAATGATATTCAAGTATTCTCTGATCTGAGTTCTTGATCTGAAAAGCACATTTTAGGTTTATATGCAGTTTCTTCAACCACATTGTCTTCCGGCCTGTGACTTCTGGAGAGCAGTTCTTTTAGCCATAGGCTTTTGTGCTTCTGACCAGCATGTTCTACAACTAACCTTAAAATTCAGCTGCACTGTATCCACAGAAAAACCTTTCCCACATGTTTGAAACAAATATGGGACTCATTAGCAGGCACTTAAGACTGTCTGCCTTCTGCTTCAAACCACTTACCTTACCTTTGTCCACTATTACTACTCACTCAGCTGAGCTGGAGACTTTCCACATATAGTAACATGTGCCCAACCTTTGCTCAGAATGAATACACATGGTTTTAAAATCTGAATGTTTCATGGATCAGAAGCCATGTTAAACTGTTTCCATCTTTAATTATACAGCACATCATTCACATTATGATCAGCTGATGAGAGATTCTCCTCTTTTTCTAGAAGTAATTAAAACTGAGTCCTACAGTCTTTTCCCCCCACTAACACCACACATCTGATCCCTTTTTACACTTCACTGTGAGTCATGCACTCACTCTCTCTCACTTTCTTCCTAATAAACTCTCACTTATGAGACAGTGTGCCAAAGTTACAAGCTGGAACCAGAAGGAACAGATGAAAAATCTCTCTTATGATTAAGTACACCTTTAAGTGACAGCAGCTACCAGTTTTGCAGATTTTTAGCTAGCCTTTTCGGATTTGGTCTCCACATTTCTTTTTTGGCAGAATACATCATTACTTGAGAGATTTTGTAGCAGTTTTGTACAACTCTCAAATATCATCCCAAACCCACTAACCGATAATGTTCTCCATATACCCAACTCCCACCAGTCCCCATGACACCCCCATCCCCCATCTGCACCCACCCTTCTCACGCAAGCAAACACAAGGAATGTGTTTAATCTTGAACATCAGAATAGAAGTGCTGGGGTGGTTTAAATATTTAAAAGTACCTCTTTCCCACCCTTTGAGAACTCAGCAATTTGGTTTCAGACAGAATAGATAATTAAACATAAATGGACATTTATTTATTTATTAAATGAAAACTGTAATTGAGAATGTGATTAAAACTTGCAAAATCATGACTGCACAGTCCTAATAATGTAGTAGTAATATAAACTTTTATAATAATAAATAATTGTAAAATAATAACAAATAACAAAAAATATATTTTTGTATAATATTAAATATAAATTTAATATAAATAATTTAGAAAAAAAAACATTAGAATGATGAAATGAGCATGTAACTATTATATAACCCAGTCATCAGACATTTGTAAACTGAAACATAAACAGAGGGGGTGCTATACATTTACATTAAACATGCAATCAATATGGCCATTTAATTCACATGTTTGGGCTCCACTGGCATCTTGAACACATCTGCTGCATAAACTGTGGGGTTGGAGCCCTTTACAATACAAAATTATGCTCTGTGTGAGGTACACAACTCTAAATGCATGAAAACACACTGATTGGGGCTTGACATCTGTGTTTACAAGTGTCATATGGAATCGTTCCCTCACAGTTAGACAGTCTTGACGGCTAAACTTCACTTCCTACACTTCCTACACTTTGCTGAGCAAGCAGAGGTCAGTATGAGGCATGAGCATGAATTATTGCACACAACTGGATGGGGCTCCCTCTATCATAACCATCCTACTTGTGCATTTTCAATTAGGCTCTCGCTCTCTCTCTCTGTATGCATTATAGTCAGTTTATCTGAATGTCTCTCCTTCACTATCTCCCCTTTTCTCTCACCCATCACACACAAAGCCATCCTCTTTCTTTTTCACACCCCCCCCTACTCAACCATGCCTGACTAATGGCTGCATTGTCTTGAACAGTGCCTCTATGAATCAGGCCCATCTTGAGAAGTCTCTAAGAGCCCAAAACCATACAAAACTTTCACTCTTTCCTCCAATCCCACACCTCTTCTCCATCAACCCCAGCCCAGCCCAATCCATGCAAACCCATCGCTTTACAGACCATTACCTCAGAAGGAAAATGACTGCATTCAGCAAGGGGCTCTTTACATTTTCAGGGGCTGTTAATCTTGCTGTAGCTCTTGTCAGAGACATACATTTAGTAGCATCAGTGTAAATTCAGAGGATTTGGCAACGCCCATACAGCTGCGTACTGGGAATATAAAGGTCCACTGTGTGCCTCCTCAGCTACCAATATGCTCCTGGCATCACTGGCCATCAGAAGCCAATATTGCATTTAACCTCAAGGAAAGGTATTAAATCTGCACTCAGATGTGATCAGGAGAGCCACTTTTCACGGTCAGTTCGGTGAGGGCTCACATTCCCCACTATCTGTCAACAACTGTTAAACAACTGCTAAATTACCTGCAGCACATGGTTTAGAGCTTATGAAAGACTGTGGTGAGCTGAATGTTTGTGGGTGTGGGTGCATGTGTATAGTGGGAGGAGCTTTTAGACATGAATAGTGGAATATTACAATTAAAATCTGGTTCATTGTGTCTGCAGCAAGTGATAGCATCGAAGAATTTATGTTCATCCATTGGGAATCTTATTCTTCATTCTTGTTAGCATCTAAAGGTTTAATAAATAATAAATAATACCCACTTTTTACAATTTATGCTGTGCAGCTTTCCAGTATTACATTTATCTACCACACTCTTATATGCACAGACACAGAAATGTGCATGCTGAACCGTAATTTCATTCATTCATGCACAAGGGGATCAGAAGTGGTTCTTACCTTGTGCTTCGACATGTAGACTGCTTGCAAAGACCACCAATGTCAAGGAAAACAGAGCGATCATCTTGTCTTTTTTTGTTCTTTGCCTAAAGGCCTTTTGACTAGAAAAGCAAAAGAACAAAAAACGGGGGCAAAAAAACCCAAAAAATAAAAAAAACAAACGCAATCAGGTAATAAATCTGGAAGGATGTGGAAAAATACTTTCTTCCCCTTGCTGTCGATGAAGAGGTGTAGGTGTTGGTAGTTGTGCCACAAGAAAGATTGGGCTCCTCAGAGGTCCATACAAAAGGCTTATATTGAAGCCTTGGCCAATTGTGGCCACTCCCCCTCCCCTTAGAGAGAGATGAAGCCCATCACTCTACGTTTTTTTGTGTGTGTGTGTGGACTCCCTCGTTTAAGAACAGCTTCCCTTTCTACCATGCATGGATCGCCATTTAGATTTAAGAGGAGATGTGTGGACTACAATGTGTTGTTTGTGCTAGCTGCATTATGGTTAGCTGTAATTATTTAAGAATATCTTCAAAATGAGAAAAGGGAGCTTTAAAGACCGGAAATATTATAATATTTATAAAACCTAACAAAAGACTGTGTGACACAATATGTTGGTTTAAATACATTTTAGGCACTCCAATTGTTGCTGGATTACCTTTTTTATAGTTATTTATGCTCCTTATTGAAATTGCATCAGAAACCACTTTAAATATTTCTTCCTCAACATGTAGTCTAGGCACTTCAAAGCAAATCTGTCCAATAGTGATCATGTCTCACTGGAAACAATGGACTCCCCACTAAGAATATATTAATTCAAAACACTGAACACTATTCATATGCTCTCCAAATGCAGAATTACACAACCTCTCCACCTGCTTGTAATACATGCAATGTGACTTTACTGATTGATTTTTCATTTGCTTGTACCTGCTGTGTTATGATGTTTTACGTCAAAGCCTGCCAGACAGATTTATTATCAACCAAGATATCCAGTAAACACCCACCTTTCCATCTGCCCCTCTCCTCAGTTCCTCTTGAAACCTCTTCTTCACCTAGCATAACCCCCTTTTCAGATTACTTAATGGACGCTTGTATTGATAAGGTAGGGACGTGGTAAAAATATGACCCACTTCGTCTAAACAAAAGTGTGTCTGGTCCCTAAAAAGAACTCATTATCATTGGAGAGATAGGATGAGGATGTGGAAGGAGAATGTGTGGTCTGGATGTTTTCTTAGTGGTCCCAATGGAGTGATGGTGAAAGGGAGTAACCTGTTCAACGCAGAAGATGTTTTAAGCCCCATCACAGTTATTTCAGCTGTGATTTACAAACTATAGGTGAGAAAGCCACGCTCCATCCCAACAGGGCCTCGTCGTGTAGACTAAAGCTCCATCGAGTCATATGTTCCCCACCCTGAAAAAAAGCACACAGAAGACATGGGCCATTAAGCCAATACCATCACAGTGACTGATTTACACAAAAATTATGGAAAATGAGGAAGGGTCTCCGGATTGGAGCATGACTGACTGGAAATCTCACCTCAGCGAGGATGACTCATTTTCCTTTATGTTTCATTGGTTTGCACTTACATAGTGAATGGTAATAATGTGAGTCGTAAACACTTATTATTGCTTGATTACCCCAGATGATGTCATAAGTTGCTTATTATTTTGTTCCAAATGCTTAAAAACAAAAGAACCAATTTGCTGAAATAATCATTGGGTTTATGAAAGCTAGTGTGGGCAATTTGATTGCTTGCTCTTTACTGGTTAATTCTGGAAATCGAGGCCATTTGTCTAAAAGTGCAACAAGGTGTTTTTGAGTTTTTAAGTTAAAAGAAAACTGTTTTTTATTGGTAAAATTCACTGCTGAAATGTATGACTGACTAGTGTACCATGGCAAAAGAGAATAAAAGCTTTAAAAGATACTGTACAGATCTCCCAAGGCCCTATTAAAGTCAGTGATCAACAGAATTCAGGATATACAACCAATAAAATGATTTTGTTATCTCTATTAAAGATAAAAAGTATAGAACTTAATCCTGGCTTAAATCCTTCTGCTCTATTTCATTATGAAAGTTTGGCTAGGGAGTTGAAACTATGTCTGGTTGTACTGCACAGTATGTGGCTATAAGCCATAGTGCACTTCTGGAGCATTTATGGTACATGCAACTATACAGTTTATTCGGGTTTATTCAGTATCACAGTTTTCACCAAGAGCTCATTTTTAGTCTTGAAATTCCCCTAATTCTGCCTAGTGATGGCAACATAATAAAAACACAAGATTTTACAGCAACACCTACCAAACAAGCCTCCCAGTGTTTAAGAGATGACACGTGCTACTCACCTCACGCTGAAGGAAAAGTTCACCCAAAAATCAATTACTCACCCTCATTTGACTTTCTTTTTTCATGAAAAATAAAATGAGAAATTTATAGCAGAATGTCCAAGATGCTCTTTTCCATACAATGAAACTGAATGATGGTCAGGTCTATAATTTTTACTATATTTAGTAAATACTTCATTTCAGTCTGTTCCTCACATAGAGCTATCATAGGCTTCAGAAGATTGAGTACATGAGTGGTATGAACCACTTTGACAGTACTTTTTTGATCAAGAGCTTCGTAAAAATATTAACTATTAAACATATATAAAATATGAACATTTAGACAAGATATTTTTAAGGCTACTTTTTGGGATACTTACTAACATTCTAAATGATCATAAATTACTCTATTTATGTGCCTTCATCAATGTTTCAATGTTAAAAAAGCCAAATCTAAATCTGTTCATCATATAAAGTAACTGTGTATATTCAGAAATCTGCTTGGATTAACAGACTTCAGTGGAGGGACAGAAATTTTTTGAATTTCTTAAAAAATTCTTTATGTTTTATGAGTTTGGAATGACATGACAGTGAGTAAATGATGACATCAATTTTTGGGTAAACTAGGCCTTCAATTCAGTAACACAGGACACACAGAAGGTAAAAGATCAAGCAAACATAGAACCAATGAGAAATCCTGTTACAAAAATAAAGTCTGAAGGTTTACAATTACAGTCTCAACCCCTCGCGTCAGAAATGATTAATGAATAATAATTACACATCAGCAACATGTAGGTGATCTATTACTTTAAAACTCCCCAACTGATCCCTTTTTCCCTTAGAAGCATGGGTATCCTTATAGTTAAATTGCCTCTGTGCACACATTAATCTTGATAAGCAATGGAAAAAGATCCTGATTTGATATGCTGCACAGTGCTTTGCAGTGGGAAAGCTCCCAAAACAAACAAGGCACTCAAGTGTGTGTGTGTGTGTGTGTTGGCAGGGCCAACAGTGGAGGAAAATCATGTAGCTTTCCCACGTAACATATACGATTCCTACTGCACTAGTACAGTTATTAAATGACTATATGCACATGTGTTTCTGACTCAGTGAGTAAGCGTGTAAAGAAGCGTAACCAAACGTATGTGTAGATAGTGGTACTGTGTATTAAAAAGCAATGAGATAAATCTGCTCTGCCCCACCCAGGACCCTTCTCCAAACTTGCACAATTTCAGAGCCAAGTGTCTGAGTTTCTGAGCACATTAACAGCTGGCCAGCAGTTTCCATATCATACAGATGCTCTGTGCTTTCTTCATTTGGCAGGGTGGTACAGTTCCCATCACTGTCATGCTGTTTTCTGGTTGCCTGCCATAACAGCTTCAGGAGCTCAGCCAATAAAACTAAAACATGAGCAAACAAGAGACTGCTTATGTAAAACACTGCAATACCAAGTTTGATAACATTCAAAGCTTGTGGAATGAAAAAAAAAAAAACTTTAAGAAGAGTGTGCATTAATGTCATCAATCGATTTTTGAATGAAATAAGACGCTGTAGTAGATGTTTTCCTGCAGCACTAAATGTCCTTTACAAACAGCTACATGGAGTTATGACCGGTGACCCTTGAAACGTGAGCTCATACGTGTTACCCATACGTCATGCTTGAAACAATAATTAGAAACACAGGCACTGCTCTCATGGGTAAGTTGTGTGACGTGCGCACGCACCTCAAAGGACTTCACTGGCGCATGGGAGACAAAGGCCCTATTATGATTTTTATTTCTCCAGATTTTCCTGTGACTTCAAAACACAAATAATGAGATATCGAGACTGATTACTGTCAAAATGGATCTCAAATGTGGATTGTATCATCAGTAAAAGCTATCTAGAGAAGCAGGAGAACAGCACAGAAGGTGCTGACTAATTGTGGGAGTGTGGGATGATGCAGTGCTCTTGTCAGCATTTAAAGATCATCAGATCAGATCAGATGAAGGGAGTATCTCCTGTGATGTCAGTGTGGATTCATTGTGTCCTCATATGCATTTGATTTGTTGTGCTTTGACATGTCTGGCACAATTGTGTGGATATACCATCTGTGCTCAATGCTTGGCATATAAGTTGATGATGGCATCGTGGGCCTTCATCGCTTCCAGTTACTTGTCACTATGTGAGCCGAAAACCATCAACAGGGTGGCCTAGATACAGTTTGGCTGAGTAATGGAAATGTTATCCTTCAGCTGTAAAACCACTGGGGCATTTGGGGTTATTAAACAGTTGCATTGTGCCATGAAGTACAGACCTCTTTGGTAAGAGAACAAAAAAGTCTGAGAACTTTCTCCAGATTCAGAACTTTTTCCCTTCACATCAACTCTCTTATGACCACTCAGACTATACACAATACACAAGCCTTACTAAACCAGGGGTCTTCAAATCATTTCAAGCCAAAACTCCTTGGTGGGTTGAGAGACAGGGCAATTACATAATGTATCAAACCGTTGTATTTTGTGCAGTTACTGATATTTATATGGCCAAAAAGTAAGATGAAATTCTGATATATTATAATATAAATAAATGAGATCTTTATAGCAGACAGCTTTCATAAAATATATATATCAGTTGTCAGTAAATATCAGTTGTCACTGTTTTTTTAATCTCCCAATAATGTCTTAGTAAAATAACATTTAAATGCTCATTGATCAAAGCTTTATTTAGTTACCACTTGTAGTACACTTGAACCCATCATTCATTCATACACTAGTACACTCAAGTGTACTACAAGTGGTGACTGTCAGTCCTGTCTTCCTGTGTCTTGTGTTTCCCCTCCTCTCGTGCCCATATTTGGTTAGTTCCTGTTCTTTTCCTCGTTTCCCATCTTTGGTTAATTAGTTCCTAGCCCTGTGTGTTTAATTATCTAGTTTAGTTCCCAGTTTAAAAGCCCTGTGTTTCCCTACCTCTGTGTCCGGTCTCTATTGTCATCCCATGTGTTCCTGTGTCTCCTACGATCAATAAATTCAACGTTTAAAGAAGTTCCTCGCCTCCTCGCTCCTGGCTCCCTACGTGTGTGTGACAGAAGACCGGACCCAAACAAAAAGTAAGCAGCGCTCCTCCTCTTTCCCTGTTTTGTTTCCGTTTTGCCAAGTTTTTTGTTGTTCCTGGTTTTTCCTCCCGCGGCAATGGAGGCCGCCGCACGCTTCATCGCCCTAACCCGCCTAGACCTCCCGTTCCCCAAGTTCTCCAGGGAGTTCTGTAGGCTTGCTGCGGCGACGGCTTTAGATGACGCCACCATTCTGTTGCTGTTCTGGCACGGGGCCAATGCCCATCGTCCCGTGGACCTCCCAGACACCACAGGACTAAAATGGAGGGAAGGGATCCTCTGGTGTCTGGAGAGTGTCCTGCCCCGAGCCAGAACCAGCTCGCTGTCGTTCGCGGCTCTCCCGAGCCTGCCGCTGTCAGCGGCCAACGCGAGCCTGCCGGCCGAGAGTATGGCAAGCCTGCCGGCAAGCCCGCCGGCCCAAAGTATGGCAAGCCCAGCGCCCTCCTGTGCCCGCTCCTCGACAGCGCCCTCCTGTGCCCGCTTATCGCAAGCGCCCTCCTATGTCTCCGCTGGTTCCGGCCAGCCCTCCTGCGTCTCCGCTGGTTCCGCCCAGCCCTCCTGCGTCTCCTATGTCTCCGCTGGTCCCATCCAGCTCTGCGCTGCGAGAGCGCCCCCAAGTTTCTGCACTTGCCGAGCACTCCCAAATACCCGAAGTTTCCGCACTGGCCGAGCGCCCCCAAGTTCCCGTGCTTCCAGAGAGGCCCCAAGAGTCCGATCCTCCAGAATGCCAGCCAGATAAAGCCCCTACTTTCCCCAAGGATTTTTTTGGGGGGGGGGGGATAGTAGGGCTCCCGCCGTAGTGACGGGGGCTGGGGCCGCGGTCTCGGAGGCGGACCCCCCATGGCCTCCCGAGCCCCCTGCTCTGCCCTGGGTCCCAGAACAGGTGCCGCCCTGGAGGCCGGTAGTCCTGCCTCCTGGAGGCCTCCAGAGCTCCCTACGTGTGTGTGTGACAGTGACTAAATACATTTTTTAAATACAGAGATGGTATGTTAAAAGCACATTTTAGTTCATATTCATGATGTCCCAAAATAGCACAGTTGAGTACACGTAGATGATCTTAAGTTTATCATAAGAAGTACTAAAGAATCATATTTAGTATAATAAGTACAAAATTAGTGCGCAAAAATAGAGCACTTAAAGTACATTATGGAAGTGTACTTTTTTCACCTGGCAAGGAAGAGAATAAATTGTTGGATAAATGTTGAATAAAGTTGTTATTTTTGTTTTCTTTGCACACAAAATAACATTACAAATAAACATTCCTCAAAAGCCTGTTGTATCATATGTGTGCGTATCACTGGTCATGTTGATATACAAACATGCTGCATTTATAAAGTTTTCATAAAATACAGCAATATGAATTCATTGTAATATTCACAATCAGAGTTCCACAGTTTTTCTCCTCTCTCTCTCTCTCTCTCCATCTAGGCTCTAGGAGCCAGTGTCAGTGAGCAAGCCTCATGTTTTTTTACTCCATGACTTGCTTTAAAAACTGTTAAAGCCTTGAATATGCTATCATGCCTCTTACAACCTTTTACACCTTTAAATCATGTGATGCTCAGAATTTGGCATTCTGCTACTGGCAGCACCCTCTGCCAGTTCTTACTAAGTGCTTTAAACCTGCGCTGACAGCATAAGCATAACACTGTATTTCTGGGCATGACTTTATTGACCATATTTGTTGTAGTTATGTAAGTGTTGGTGTTGAGAGTGAAGGTTAGCATGCAGTGTTTGATGCAATTGAAATAATGAGATCATTGCCAAGCTTACACTGTAGAGAGAGGCCAGTGGAATAGACTAGTGTAATTGAAGAGTAACTGTCCATAAACATGCTGTGGCAGTTGTCTGTTCTTACACGTCGCTGTGGTTCATAGTCACTAAATTGCGTTCTTTGTGGTTTTGGTGCAACAGCCACAAAAAGAGTAGGTGAAATCAATACAGCCTCGGCCTGAACGAAAAACAGATGGGTCAAGCAAGATTTTGGAAGAAGTAGAGTAACACTCAACTGTTATGAAAGAGTGACACTCTTGATTATTTAAACAACAGCACATTAAGTTCAAGGCTTTGGCTACAGGAAATTATACTTCAAATGTATGCCTTTAAACCCTACTATTAAAGTAGATGGATGACCAATGCTGGAAGTGCCTACCAGTATTCAACTGCCACTACACCTCAATGTGTACTTGCATAACCTATTCCCCATGCAGTCAGTTAATGAATCTGGGAAACTTTTCCAGGAGGATGACTGTTTTTTAATCAGTGTAGTGTATATTGCAGGTTGGAGGTGGTGGTCTTCACTCCACAGTGGCTGTGTTCCCATTGCTTGTCACATCCAACAGAAACTGGGGCACATTTCCTTACCAGCCTGAGGACTTACTTAAATGGAGTAATGCCCATATATTGCTTGCTGCATTGAGTGTTTTCTTTGCCAACTGTTGCAGTACACTGGCCCACTATAGCATCAAAGCATAAAACCATTGTACAAGTAATTTTAACTGCGTGTACTCATATAGCTCTCCAAACATTTTATACTGTATACTACGTAAAATTTTTTTGCTAATCATAAACATTTAATGACTGTAAATGACTTCATTCAAATTTATTCTATTCTATTTTTTTAGAGGAGTAGATGCAAAAAAATTCAAATGAACAAATGAATAAATCTGGCATAAGTGCAAACTAGCTTCAAGGTATGTGAAAACAAAACACTCAAAACCACTCAAAACACAGAACACTCAAAACTACTTGCCAAAGCCACTGGCATTGTAAAATTTGACTCAGACTTATCCACATGTATTTGAATTTCCACTCACATATTTTATATGAATTTTAATATTGCATACAATTCTGGATGGAATCCTTACAATGAGAACATTTTTCCTCAAAATGTGCATAAAAAGTACATACTTGCTTAGAATACAGTTTTTATTTGGTAAAAAGATCAACTGCAGTAGACCAACATTTACCGAATACAAATCATTTTTCTTCACCTTTCATTTGAAATATGTTCTTCATGTCCTGTTTCATTTTCTGAACCCTCTAAAACAGTTCAAACACAAGGGCACAGATACTGGTATACATTACATTCACCAATATTCTTCTGGATCCCCTTAAAAGGATGAAAACTAGCCCTTCAAGCCATGAGAACAGCTGCTGGTATGGCGCCAGGAGCTCACAAAGCAGAAGATGATGACTAACTGACAACAGACTTGGTTACTTCATGTCTGAAGTAAAGAACATGATGAACAAGACAATGCTCACGCAGGTGCCAAGGAGAACAGGAATAGATTTAGATTGCGGTTTCACACTAGATGAAGCTCTAACAATCAGAAAAAGTAAATAAAGCCAGTTGCGTTGGTTGAGAGATAAATGATGACCTGGGATGTCAAGTTTAGGAGTGTCCTCTCGAGTTATTAGCAAGGTTGGCTAGTTTGGACTCAGAGCAAAGACTCGGGAGAAATCAACTGCTGTGAAGAAAGGAGTCACTGTTCTGTTTGGCTAATGCTACGTTGAGTGAAAAAGAATGAACAGTGGATGAATGGGAAATTGGGTGGACCTAATGGATGATCCAGGACCCATGAGCCCCAGCCACGTTTACAGTCGCACATGTTTTTTTTGCATAAATGCAGTTGTAACATTTCAAACAATCTGTTTATCTACTGAGCCCAACTCCAGCATCTGCCAAAGACATAGGCGGTGGTCTGGACCACCACCTGCTTTCCTCAGCTAAACATCCAAACCTGTAAATGAAATCCAGGCTGTCCATTGTTCTCCTTTTGTTTCATATTGCTGTTGTGTCATTTAATTACAAGCTGAGATTCAATTGAAAGCAGTGGACACATGTGAAACATATGAAAAAAAAAACACATTAGGCTTGTTTGCATGAAAAGAAAAACATATGTGCTCTTATTTGCAGTGTCATAACAATAGATGAAATTTGGAACATGAAAAATGGAATATAATGTAATGGAACCTAATGATCTTTGTGAATTTGGTCTATAAGAAACACAGCCCTCATCCACCACACATATGCTGTGGGCATTAATCTGTGAGGTAGAGCATATTTTACAGTATATGAAACCAAAGACCATTAGGGGAATTGCTCCTTAGACAGCTGTCATCATTCATCTCATTGAGTTTGGGATTGATGTAATAAATCTCAAATCTTACATTTGCTGAAATTTTCTTCTCTATATATTTACAGTAGATGTATTGTCTATGTATGTGTCTATCCATCCATCCATCCATCCATCCATCCAGTTGCAAAGTCTTCCTTTGAGGAATAAAAGGAATACAAATATAAAAAAAATATATAAATATAAATAAGTTTTAAAATGCCAGTCATCTTTAATCACAAAGACGACTTTAAATGTCAAACTATGTAAAAATCAATGGCCCAGCAGTTTATCCATCCCCAATTTTGGGACTGCAATCATTTGGCCTCAGATGATTAATATTTATATATATTTTTTATATTTATATTTTAATAGATTTTTGACTGTAGTTTTATTTGGCTACATTATTATTTGGTTATAATAAAACATTATAATGTTTTATACTGACAAAGGGTTAGGTTTAGGGGCGTGGATCGGGTTAGATGCTCAAAAAATAAATTAAATTACTGTGGCTGTTTAAATTGAAAATTCAAAATCTCTCTATATGAATTTTTAATGACAAAAAAAATTCTCATATCCTTCGCATCTGTGTATCGACAGCAAAGGTTTCTCATTGAAAGCAATGGAGTTCCTAGGTTGTCCGTATAGTGACACCTAGGGGTACCTTTAGCTTCTCAATAGTATCGCAAAAGATTTTGACCATGCTTCAGTTTTTGATGCCTTGGGGGAAGGACTGGGTTGGAAAAATAAGCACAATAAATAAGCACAATTAAATGTAAATCTCTCAGAATTATGACTGACTTTTTCAAAATCCTCCATACCAGATATCCTCTATTTGAACATCAGCTCTGTTGTCCCATGGTGAGTAACCCATGAGAACAGGTTGGGAAATGGGTACCTTTAATACATATTGTCTCCGTATGAGAAAGAAGAACAAGGGGTCTCACCAGAATCAAAATATAAATAGAGACACTACCCATGACAAAGAGATCAGACACTTTTTGGGCTGTGAAAGAGCCTTCAAAAAGGAAATAAGAATTAAAGCCAAAAATTGTATTAAAAACTCCAGGAGACAATAGCTATGTTCAGCCAAACATTAAGCTGTTTGTAAAGATATTATATTGGTAAATACAAAAAAAAATAATGCATGCTAGGTACTTTCAATCCAATTAACCACAGGAGCATGGGGTCTTCACAAATGCTCTTTGTAGATCCTTCTCTTTTCTTCTCCTTCACCTCTAAAATAAAGCACTTTTTGAAGTCAAGTCGCCTTAGGTTGTGTGTCATTGCAAACTCAGACTCTCTAAATCAGTGATAATTACACACAGACTTCAGCCAAGAGGTGGATTTGTACACTAGGAAACCTTTAGGCAACACAGGGGCTCAGTGAATATCACCAAACTCCTTCAAGCTTAAAAACCAGGCGGGCACCACTGCAAACACAAACAACTGTTTCCAAAAACGTTTTTTGTGTGCTGGAGTTAGACAAAGACTTAGAAAGGGTTAAAACCATTCCCATAATGGCAGTTCTACGCTTGCCACAGCTCATTACAATTTTATATCCAAACCGGACCATTTCCTGGCATGTGTAGGATATGTATTAGACCATTTCCTGGCATCTCAATGGCATCTACAAAAGATCTGAGGGCCCTCATGTGTTTTTGGATGGGTTCAGCAGTGGTGGAAAGAGTACTGAAAATTTGTACTTAAGTACAAGTACCGTTACATTGCTGAAATAATACTTAATTACAAGTAAAAGTACTGGTGTCAAAACAGTACTTAAGTAAAAGTACAAATTATTCTTCTCAAAAACTACTCAGAGTACTAGTTACTAGTTACTTTTTAGCCGGTAATATTTAATGATTTACCAAAAAAAAATTCAATCATATAAAAGATCTATGTGGATAATAGCTGCTTTGAACAAAACCCACTTTTAACTTATTAACAAAGTATGTGAATTAGTGGTCATGAT
>JAFVLL020004488.1:0-33137 GCA_021397915.2 Tor tambroides | reverse complement strand
ACGTGCAGTTTCACTGCGTGATTGAAAAGGCTTCAGTGGAAGAGGAAAAAAGAGTTTTTCCCATACAGCGTCTTACGACGCAGTACTCGTTCCCAGATCTCAGGGAACCGAGGTTACAAAAGTAACCGAGTACGTTATTCCATTTAAGATTATTTTTCAAACATTAATATGCAAGGATGGCAAAACAAGGATGGTTGAGAACCACTTTTTTAAGAGCATCCTGAATCTAAACGAGGACTCTCAATGTTGTTATGCCTCAAACAGCAGCAGGCTGTGTTCTTCACAGCTAGATCCAGAGGTTTGCATTAGCCCATGCTGAGCTGATACATAATGAATGGCTCAGCTAAATAAGTGAAGACACTGCAGCAGCAGCAGCAGCAGCTCAAGAGCAGACCAAACACTCGGTTGAACAGAGTTTAAATGCCACCCTGTCAGATTCACCTCTCACACAGGGTCTTCTCAAATGAAAATAATTAAAATAGAAAAAGAAGCCACTTTTCGCACATCTTAGTGCTTCACCCTCCTCAAGGTTGGTCATTTGTCAGCTGTTCATTGTTTCATGGCTGTGAGGTCGTGAGGTATTTTTAAAATACTATTGGTGTTTGGTATTGGAGTCTGTGTGTGATTTATGGAAGCACTAGGAGAAGGAACTATTTCTTACTGTCTCGTGAAAATATCTCAAAATGGTAGAAGAACTTCTACAGAAGTACAACATATCACAGTCGAGCCTGCAATGATTTGATCTCTCACAGAAAAACGGTGTGAAAAAGTGTGATAACCCAAAGGCACCTAGACAAATATGAAGGGATGATTGAAGAAGTTTGAAGAAGAGTTTCTCCTGGCAATAAATAAATAAATAAATAAAATAATCCTGGGAAAACTCCTGATAATGAAATTCAACAAATCTGCGCCTGATTTCATCCCTGATCAGGCCCTCTTGCAAGAGCCTGTAATTGGATTGGAGAAGAGGGGCTGAATTCTGATTAATGAGAGGAGTGGAGGTGCATGTGCATTCATTCACAGAGGAAAGCAAAACTTTACTGAGTGGGAGGTAATGAGTAAGTAGCCCAGCCGCATTCACCTTATCTTACTGATGGTGTACTGTTTAACTGTTTTTAAAATACTGTTTAACCCTGGTCTTGTGAATGTTTAATGAACAAATTAACACCTGGAGGTATACTTAGACTGGTTTGTTAACTAATCTCATCTTTACTGCTGCCATTCCAGATCATTAGTAATGGATTAATGTGGGGTCGGAAATTGACATTAAGAAATCAATGAAACATTCAGTCTCAAAACTGCATTTTTAAAGGTTGGGGGGAAATTACAAAATAGTAGGGCTTTTAATTGATTCAAAAATGCAATTGAATTAATTACATGATATGCTGCTTGATTCATTCATTAATTAAATGAACAAAATTTATCAGAATTAAATCACATTATTAATATTTGATGAAAAAAGCCCCAGAAAAAAAGAAACTTAAAAAAAAAAGAAAGAAAAAAAAAAGTGCACTACCATACAGAAGTTTTCAAAGTCTCTTATGCTCAGAACATTGTGAAATATTATTACAGTTTAAAATAACTATATTCTATTTTAATTCTTTGTGGCTGAACAAAGAACTCGCTGGCATGTTCAAGAAACCAATTTGAGAAGATTTGAGCATTGTGACATGGTGCATTATCCTGCAGAAAATAGGGTACACTGTGGTCATAAAAGGATGGACATGGTCAGCAACAATACTGAAGCTGCAGTGTTTAAACAATGCTCAACTACTAAGGGGCCCAAAGTGTGGCAAGAAAATGTCCACACCATTACATCACCAGCAGAACCATTGACACAAGGCAGGATGGATTCATGCTTTCATGTTGTTTGCACCAAATTCTGACCTTACCATCCGAATGTTGCAGCAGAAATCAAGACTCATCAGACCAGGCAACCTTTTTCAAATCTTCTGTCGTCCAATTTTGGTCAGCCTGTGCGAATTGTAGCCTCAGTATTCTGTTCTTAGCTGACAGGAGACTTCTGCTGCTCTGCTTCATGGTTCGATGTGTTGTGCGTTCAGAGATCTCTTATAACCAGAGTGGTTATTTGAGTTACTCTTGCCTTTCTATTAGCTTGAACAAGTCTCAACATTCTCCTCTGACCTCTATCATCAACAAGGACATTCACTGGATATTCTGTCTTTTTATGACCATTCTCTGTAAACCCTAGAGATGGTTGTGCATGAAAATCCCAGTAGATCAGCAGTTTCTGAAATACTCTGACCAGCCCGTCTGGCACCAACAACAATGCCACATTCTAAATCACTCAAATCACCTTTCTTCCCCATTCTGATGCTCGGATTGAACTTCAACAGATTGCGTTAACGTGTAGTTGAAGGGGTTCACCTACTAGCCATCACAAGATGGGTACACTGTGTTCTATTCTTAGGGTCAAATACATTTTTTTTTCTTCAGTGTTTTTTCATCTTCAAATAGACGTCTGTGTTTTCGTGTTTTGTTAGAACAAGCTTTACTGTGGACTTTAGTTCCTGCTGTTCTTTTATCTCTGCTTCCCAGTTTACCTTTATCAAAGCCTTCCTCAACACTGTCTGCCTGGGATTACTGTGTGTGTGTGTGTGTGTGTGTGTGTCTTGACCTCACGTCTGATTGTCTGGATGTGGGCTGAAAAGAGTGTTGTGGTGGATTGGTATGTTTAAGTGTGGATTAAATAGCACTTTATTTCACATCCAACTGCCTTACAGAAAGCAAGCAGCTAAATTTGACTGTAAACTCAAATGTGTTTCCTGAAGGTTTTGGCACCTACCTAAACAATGCATGTTTGACAGAATATCTGCAAATAAAAAACTGGACATAAGATACTGGTGGCTAGGCTGTCTTTGCCTAAAGTAAAATGCTAGCTGAATAAAATGTTTCATTTTCAGACACGTCAACTGTATTTAGAATACAGCTTTAATTACCTATGAGCTTATGCTATTTGTCAAACAACACGTTTGAATGTTGACTGACAGAAATTGACAAGCTGTACAGAAAAAATGTCAACAGTGGGTTGTTCAGCTGTGATGTACCTCATGAATTTTGTAAGGTTAGTCTTGTCTAAAAATATACTGTTGTGGGGTTTCTTGCCTTGTTTCTTTTGCTGTCGCCCAATGTAATCAAAGTAGGGTTTGGCACTCGGATTCTTGACGAGACATGAGCTGTTGTCAACCAATAAAGTGTTTTCTGTACCACAACATGTCAGGTTTCATAAAACATGTTTGCTCTTGCCAAACTGACAAGAAAAATAAATTAATCTTTAGGCTCCGACTTCTCTCTGGTGTAGTTTGGGGAGCCTATTGGGCTTCAATAATTTGCAGTCAATATCTGACAGGCCCTGACTCTGATATAGTTCTTTGGCTGGGATTCATCAGCTGTGACACAAAAGGGTTATCAGACATGCTAGCAGTGACATGACTCTGACAAGACACAGCTTCACTGACCTGAAAGATAAGACAGATCTGCTGAATACATACAAGTGCTTTTATGAACACTGTGTAAATGGACAATGTATAGCATCAATATGACTTAGAATTCTTTAATATGTACAGTATAAGTCATCTTTGTCATCAGAACAAGCATTAACACCTATAACAGACTTAATGTGTCAGTCAGTTTCTTTTATATGTAATTAAATGATATCTAGATTTAGGGCCAGATGTACTAAACAGGGCAAATTAGCATTAGAGCACAATTCCATATAAGCGCAGATGGGAGGGGAAATTTCTGCAGGTGATTTACTAACAATGCACACGTTAAAGAACACAGACGCAGTCAGATCATTTCCATAATAACCAGCGCAATCTACCAAGAGCAGCTCAAATTACCACCTGCTTTAAGACATGCTTTTTTGGAGCATTAAATAATGGTGCAAATACCAGCAAAATAAATAAAATAAATGCTGCCTCGTGCTGAAGTTTTTCATACACGTCACACACACACACATGCATGAAATTAAATAGAAAGCCTCTTTCAAAACACTTTATTCATCAATGAATCCTGAAAAAAAAAATGTATCAGTTTTCACAAAAATGTTAAGCAGCATAACTGTTTTCAGCAATGATAATAATGAGAAATATTTCTTGAGCAGCAAATCAGAATATTAGAATGATTTCTGAAGGATCATGTGACACTGAAGACTGGGGTAATGATGCTGAAAATTCAGCTTTGCCATCACAAAAATAAATTGCATTTTAACATATATTAAGACAGTTCTGAAGACAAAAAGGGGTCCAAGCAGGTACAAACAAGGTGTACCTACAGTAATAAAGTGGCCTGTGATACTCATATAAATAAGTGTTTTGAATAACCACGTTGTTTAAGTTGAGGTGTTTACTTCTATCTGACAACATTTAAATGTCCCTGCAATGTGCATGACAGAATAAATGTCAGCTGAATAAATAGACTCTTTAATCCCCTGTCACGCGAAAGCTCGGCAAAATAAGAGCAGGAGCACTGAACAAACATAAACTATTGCAAGAATGTGATTCATGGAATAACTTTGTGAATCTGTGTGATTGTGTATTTGTTCCTTGAGGGTTTCCCACAGAAAGCATACATTAAAGTTTAGCTAAAGGGAATAAATTTGTCACAGTGCACACCTGCAGAAACTGAAAATTAAATATAAATGTGATTTGAAGAGAGAAGAAAAACTTGCAGAACATACTGAGCAACGAGGCCTACTGGTTCAAAAGCAGACACATTCTTTTAAAACGACAAGGACGAAAATCGTTTAAATGCTACAAAAACATGATTAAATTTCATTGGCCATGCGCAGCCTTTCATTTCACACCATCCTCTGAGAAAATTATGACATACACTTGAAAAGTAATGGACACTTTTATCGTAATATCAGCTATGCAGGCTCCACTGATTCGCAATTTATGTCGTTATCGTATCAGATGATCTCTCTGGGCGAGTGAAGCGAGACCAAATGTGACAGATCGCATCCAAAATGTTTAATACTGCTTTCAGCTTTGACGCTTTGACTGAAATTCAGCGTTCCCCTACAGTAACAACACTTGACCTTTCCACTTCCTTTTGAGGGTGAATAACCGAAGACGGATTTTCATTTCTGGCTAAACAGTCCCTTTTAAAAAGCACATTGCGAGATGATCTCCTGCAGTTTCTCTCCAGCCCTGTATTTCAGAGTGCAGCGAGAGGCGAGAGTGGGCTGTAAGCAGCGTAGAGGCAGGCTGTCAGAGAATGATGGGTTGCAGTCGGCTGGGTTTGGGGACTGGGATGAACAGGGCCGCAGTGCTGTGGCCAGCAGGAAAGTTCTGTAAAGGTTCATCATCATCAACAGGCTCTGCTCAAGAGCAAAGGATCGATTGTTTCATCTCCTCTGTGTACTGGAGAGATAGATTCATCCTATGCTTTTTCACCTTTCCTTTTTTCTCTCACTCTTTTTGATCCCATGCTGTGGACGGATTTCTCTCGCAGACATCTGAGAACCTGTGCACGCACACACTTTTCCCTCCTTTTCATCACTCACTGAGCCAAAACTCTATACGCTCATATTTTTCATTGTCTTCTTGGTAAGCTGTGGGTATGTTCTGGTGTTTGTACAATACTGAAAGCCTCAACAAGGGTAGATTAAATGTCCACGTATGGATGGCTAGGTGGAGAGGATCGGATTCATCCCTTTTTGTTTTTACTGACTTGCTGAGGAAAGTCTCAAATGCATTAAGAAGAGAAAGCTATTGTGTAATGAGGATGGTGGAATCCAAGCATCTCAAACAATATTGGAACTCGGGGAACACAATTCAATTTAAATCTTAAAATAAACTCAAAGCCTTATTATGAAAAAACTTTGAACAAAGAAACATTATGATGTATAAAATGAAAAAGAAATATGTCAGATTTTGCTCTGTTTTAAATTTATTTATTTATTTATAATATGTTGGAAGTTATCCTAACCTTAACAGATGTTTTGGGGTTTTTTTGGAAAAAAAAAAGAAAAACAGTCTTAAGAAATTATACACACACACACACACACAAATATATATGTGTGTGTGTGTGTGTGTATGTGTTTGTATAGATAGATAAAATTTTGCATGTGTCTGTGTATCATTTATATATTATATTAATTTTATGTATATATTATTAATTAATTACTTTATTTATTTATTTATTTATTTATGTAAGTTGAAGGTTATCCTAACTTTGACAGTTTTATTTTATTTATTTTTAGAACAAAAAAAATAGTCTTAAGAAATGTTTTTGGAAATGCAAATTATTATTAACTATTCTTTATTCGTAAGTTACGAAATGTCAGTTAAGAAGGAATTATTTCCTAACTTAAGAATGTTTCACAAATCCGACCCCAGATTTGACACAAACGTGTGGCGTTCATGCAACTTGACTGTTGATAAAACCAAATTCAAAGGCATTATGAAATTCATCTTAATTTGTCAGTCAAATTTTCACTCGTATTTTATGGTAATAACATGAAATAAGGTGCATTAAATTACAAGAAATCCAAGATAGAAGCTTTTTTTTTTTCCCATTAGTGGTCACGACTTTTGGACCTGACTAAACGCTGAAGGTTCCTGCCACTGGCTGATGTCAACAAACAGAAACGCACAATTTGTGTTGGAATAATATCAAAGCTGCCTCACATTACTCTTGCGTGTCAGGTAAATATGTAGACATTCTTGTCTAAAAGGTAAGGATTGAAGGATGTCTTTGATGTTGGATAGCAGCAAGTAGCCTACAACACCTGCATATCACTTCTCAACAGCCTTTTCCACTTAATACTTCTGAATTTAATCCCTTTTAGCCAAAACTGTTCACAGAAGACAGACATCTAAGGACTGTCCTTAAGAAGCAGTCCTATTGCAGGAGACAACATCCTGAGGATACACTTGACTATACAGGTGCAGGAGGACATTTCCAGAATTTCAAGGCCACATTTTCCTACAGCAGCTATTTCCTAGTTCACTCAAAAAGAGAAATAGTAAAAATAGTTCACCCAAAAAGGAGAGAATCATGTGTACCCTCATGTCTTTCCAAACCTGTGAGACTTTCTTTCTTCTGTGGAACAACTCAATTATTTTCTGAACTGACATGGTTATGACTGATTGACTGATGGACAAAGAGACAGCTGAAGAACATTCTGAAAGTTTTTTGTCCAAACATTGAAAGCCAATGGGATCCAAAACCACATCTTGGATTCCACTGACTTTCATTGCATGGAAAAAAGGAGGGTATATATGAAGAGTTTGGTTCCAAAACGCTATAAATCCATTTTGATTAATTTGAGTAAAAATGTGTTTTCTTTACCAAGAAAGTGGCAAGATGAAAACCACTATTTTCTGTTTCAAACTTTCACATAGCATATTTAGGTTATAATAACATTAAAACTTCAAATCCAGATTTTGATTTTCAAAGATCTATTATAAAACCTTTTTTTTTTTTTTTTTTTTTTAAATGCATCGTATAATCGTATATACAGGCACTGGATTAAAAATACATTCAACCAGTCAGTGCTCCCAAAATGAATTCAACGGGTCATCTTGTTAATGCTATAAATTAATTACAACAATAAAAGAAAATTTCATCATGAACAAGAACATGAACAACATCACAGTAGACCACAGAAATTCCAAAATGATATTTCCCTTACATTCAACTTCCAAAAGTGCATTCATCTTTGCCATGTTACATTCATTTAGTTGTCTGCTATAGGCTATGCTGTATTAACAAAAACATTAATGGCATTAATAAAAAACACTTACACTGACAAGCTACGCAATATCACGTTCATAATCGAATGCGATTCATCTACGATTATGAATGCGATATTGCGTAGCTTGTCAGTGATCTACGGCTCTGTGTATTAAATGTGTATTAAACCATCTGAAAGCACGTGATGGAGATTTACTACTAATCACAGAACCGGCTTTACTGACATGATGTGTATGACAATCACATGCGCGTTATCGTGCAGCCCTAATTTTTTTGTTTGTTTGTTGATCACAAAGTACAAAGTAGATGAGGAAAACTAGGATGCCGGGTGTATTCAAAGCACCGCCATTACTGTCTACAGTGCGTGAAATGGTGCGCTGTGATTGGTTGAGGGGATGTATGGCATGACTGGTGTTTGTAGCAGTTTGGAAAGATAGGGAGAAAACATGACAGAATAACAGGGTGGATATCACAATACTGATTTTGGCGGAAACTCTTTTTATTTTAAATGGTGTTTATCGCGTTTTGGAACCAAATTCTTCATATATTTTTGAAATATCTTTGTGTTCAACAGAAGCCTTAAAATTCTAATGAATTCATTTTTTTAAGTATTTCTCAGTATTTTCTGTCTTGTTATTTAGTACAAATTTCTAAACATTCTTAGATCAAGATACATTTTCCTGAGAAGTTAAATGACATGATTTCTGAAAGGGAAAACAAGTATTAAAATAAAGTGACTTTTTGCTTGAAATAAGAGAAAAAAGAAATCTACCAATGGCTTAAGAAAAATACTTTAACAGTATACAGATAGTAAATAGTATAGAGAGAGAGAGAGAGAGAGAGAGAGAGAGAGAGAGAGAGAGAGCTGGGTAGATTACTTACAAATTGTAATCCGTTACTGATTCCAAATTACATGATAAAAATTGTAGTCAGTAACGTAATCCATTACATTACACATTTTAGGTAATATAATCAGATTACTTTTAGATTACTTTTGACCTAACTCATTTATTACATTGATTTAAACAGATATCATATAATCGTAATAACAGATAATCTTTTACCATAATGATGTAAAAATACAAAGAGTGAGAAAATATATTCCTTTCATTGTAATTAACAACATGAATTCACAAAATTCACAAAATTCTAAACGTTCACTGAAGTAAAACAATTGAAAGTGGGGGGAAACTCACATTATGAAATAAATGTTTTTCTCAAATGCATGTTGGCTACCATTATTGGCACCCCTAGAAATTCTTATGAGTAAAATATCTCTGAAGTATATTTCTACTCATATTAACATTTTTTAGTACACCAAGGTAATTATGAACATGAAATTGTCCAGCCATGACTTCCTGTTCCACAGGATTATAAATATGAGCAACACAAAAGCCAAATTCCCTTAATCATCTATCACAAAGAGTAAAACCCAAGAATATAGTTCTGATGTGCAGAACAAGATTGTTGAGCTTCACAAAATAGTAAGTGGCTGTAAGAAAATAGCTAAAACATTGAAAATCCCCATTTCCACCATCAGGGCAATACTTAAGAAGTTCCAATCAACAAAAGATGTTACAAATCTGCCTGGGAGAGGACATGTGTCTATAAAATCCTAATGCATGGTGAGGAGGAGAGTTTGAGTGGCCAAAGACTCTCCAAGGATCACAGCTGGAGAATTGCAGAGAGTGGTTGAATCTTGGGATCAGAAAGCCTAAAATATATCAAACAGCCCCTACATCACCAAATGTTCAAGAAAAATTCTCCTAGCTCATCCAAAAATGAACTCTAGCATATTCAGTTATCAGACATGACTGGAACTTCAAACGGCACTGGCTTCTATGATCAGAGGAAACGTAAAAAAGAGATTTTAGCAGCAAACCCACCAGATGGGTTTAGTACAAACAGGGATAAAAAGTACCCCATGTCCGTGTTTAAATATAGTGCTGGATCTACAATGTTGTGGGTCTATATTTCTGCTGGAGGTCCTGGACATCTTGTTTAGACACATGGCATCACTGATTCTATCAAATACCAACAGATAAAAAAATCAAAAAGTGACCGACTCTGTTATAAATCTTATAATGGGCCATGTTTGGATCTTCCAACCAAACAATAATCCAAAAACAAACCTTAAAAACAACACAAAAATGGGTCACTGGGCACAAAACCAAGCTTCTGCTATGGCCATTCCAGTCCTCTGACCTGAACCCTATAGAAAATGAGTGAAGTGAACTGAAGAGAAGAAGCACCGTTATGGAGCTGTGAATCTGAAGGATCTGGAGTGATTCTGGATGAAGGAATGGTCTCTGATCTCTTGTCAGGTGTTCCCTAACCTCATCAGGCATTATAGGAGAAAACTCCTATACTATTTTGGCAAACAGAAGTTTCAAAAAGTATTGAATAAAAGGGTACCGTTAATTGTGTCCAATGAGTATTAGAGAAAAACATTTATTGCATAATGATATTTCCCCCCATTTTAAATTCTTATTCTCCAATGAAAGGCTAGATTTTTGTGAATTTTTTAAATAAAAGATCAAAAGGATTAACAATGCAGTTTTATTTCCACAGACTTCTTTGATCATATTTACCAAGGGGTACCAACAATTCTGACCACGTGTGTACATTATATATATATATATATATATATATATATATATATATATAATCTAGTTTTACATTTCAAAACAAAAATACTGAGAAAATCATTCTAACAAGGAACCACAATTATGGTTTTAAACAAAAAAATATATAAAATCATAAAAATTACAAATAAACAGCTCAGCCTGAGGGAATTGCACTGCTGTACAGTTGATATTTTAAGGTAAACTGACACTGGGACAACTCTGCTTTAAAATATTGTAAATTACACAAAGAGTGACCACAAAAGCACCCGTTCAATTTGTCATTTCACACACACTTACCAACCCAGCGTTTGGCCACATGCAGCAGGAGAGTCTCCCTACTTCTGAATCGATTGATTGCCCTGGTGTAAAGCCACCTATTGGAAATGAATAGGGACACAGGCTCAAGGCCACTTGAATTTTAATGAATTTCTGAGAAATGTATCATTGAGTGTTGTGTCCTAATTAAAAAGAGCTACATGAGTGTATGAGGAGCTTGGTGGTCCACAAGGACTCTGTTAATCAGAAGTCTCCTTCTGTGTGAATTAACAATGGATTGCATTGAATAGCCACAGCAGGGAAATTGATGGTGCTGAACCAACTATTATAGATTAGAGTTAAGCCCATTGTAACTGTTTGGTTTCTATAACATACAACTTATAAGCATACACTAGTACTATCATCCCTCAATATGAAGAACATTTTCATGCTGTTGCAATATAAAAACAAACTTATTTTGTAAGATAAATGATTACAAAATAATTTTTCTTCATCATTTTTATAAAACTCATTACCTCATTCTAAATAGACTAAATTCTTACAGTGAATATAAAATGCATAATATTTCTTTGCTTAAATACAATGACGAACCAGCATGTTTCTTTTCTGTGCTTCTTAGTTTTCTAAGTTAGAGTTTTCATGCTTGTTTTTGTGAATATACCAAATGTAGAGTATGTGCATTCTGGCACAGCAGGATGTTAGCAGAACTAAACAGAAAGCAGTAAGTATTCGTTCTAAATCATGTTTCACCCTGTGACACAGAGCTCTAGAATGGACCCAATTATTTGTTTGTCTACTGACAGAATTTCAGCATGAATGATTACCTCTATACAAACGTGGGCTAGTGGTGTTCCATTTGAGTGCTAGCAACAACAATGCTTGTTAGCACAAGAGCATTCATTTCCACTGAATTAAACAAACCCACTGACAATCCAAAAAGTCTGAATATTGTTACATGTGCCTTATCATGTTAAAACAGTGGCATAACATAACAAATTACCTTGGGGGAAAGCATTCTACTGAAATATGTGTACATTCAGTTGTGGAACAGATGAGTGTAAAATTAGCATAGGATGTTATATGTAGGAAAAGGTAGTGAGTGAAATCCCTGCTAGTTTGTAAACATGTATTTCATGTATTTATTTAAATAGTGTGAGGATTGGTATTAAATAATTGGATCTTGCTTGGATGACAGCTTATTTGCAAGACGGCAAATAAGGCAGAAATATAAGTTTAATAAGGTGCTTGAGTGAATGTCATTGCTTAACTGCTTATGTACTTATGTACGTATTTAATGTGGCTCATGTGGTAAATTTGTGATAAATTCTTATCAGTTCAAAATTTAATACTACAAGTGATTGTGTTGTTGCTTTGAGCATGTTTAAATAAAAAGAGTATATTTTTAACTTTTTAATAATTTATTGTTTTACATTTATTTAAATTGTGATTTTTTCATCCATCATTTCATGTTTCTATAATCTCATATCATTATTTTTGCAAATGAAATTTCAGTGTAAACGCCACTTTTGCAGCATAAAGACTCTATTTCAGTATCCACTCAACTCTTGACAGCTAAGCTGTTAAATATACAGCATTTTCAATTAGTTACAAAAGGTTTTTTTTCCCCCCCATCACTTATCATTTGTTGAAATTTTACTGAAGAATCCTCAGAAAATAAGAAACTGAAATGCGGTCAAATAGGACTGCTCATTTTCCTGTCACTCTGGAAATGTGCCACAGATATTCAAGGACACCAGTGACAGGAAAAAGACATTTTGCTAAGTATCTTGATGCTGACACGTCTTCGACATTAGTTCAGTGCTACAACAGTGGGAGAAATAAAAATTCAACCAAATCCCTATAATATGAAGGTCATTTTTAAACCCAGGTATTTTGCACTATGCAATAACTGTAATTTAAGTTTACTTGACCATTTTTAACCTCACTCAAAACCTACTGTGTATTAACTGGACAGGTTTCCAACAATGATCACTGAAAGTGAAACACTGCTGCAAAGCAACAAAATCACAGCCAATCAGAAAATATTTGAGATTTAATATGCAACTATGTAGAGTAGACCAATCACATTTAAATGTGGCCAAAGCACACAACACAAGAAAAAATAAAGCACAAAACAAAAATATACTAACAGTGGCTTGTCGATCACTACTTGTCATGGTTGGTTGGAGTCACAATTTAGAATAACATGGAGAACATGGGATCTATCGTGTTGCACATAGTTAGGACACAGAGTTACAACAGCTACTGAGACGTGCCTGACAGGGTTGTTAAGCACATCAGTGACTGCCCACAATTTCAGCAGCCTTGGTTTCAGGTATGTTTTCCAATTCAAGTATTTTTTTAACATTAATTTTCTCTATATGCATTTCAAAAGAGTTCCAAGCTTTGAATGAAACCGACCAGCTTTGAGAATTACAGAGAATTCTTAAACATTTGATTTGAAAGAAGAATGCAATTTGAAAACTGAAAAAAAAAAAAAAAAAAAAAAAAAAAAAACAAGGGCACAAGATTGTACACTTAACATCCTTCATGAGGGAAAATCTGCTCTTCTAGAACAGTGGTTCTCAACTGGTTTGGCCTTGGGACCCACATTTTCCCATGGTCATCACACATACATATAATTTGTTAAAAAACAAAAACAAAGCAAATTTATTTCACAAAAATTAAGACTGTTAAGAATACTGAATACTGAATAAACAGCCCATAAGGAAAGGCTATTAAATAGCAGTCCCAAACTAGTTTTTGTTAATACAAGTTGGTATGGGCCACCACAGTCATTTAAACATATACAAAATGACACAAAGTGAAAATAACATGGTATTTTTGGGTTATGGAAACAACAGTTAGCCTACCTATACAATACTAACATGAACTGTTAAAGAAATGTGGAAACTGCCCCTGAATAGAATGAATATCATACCTTCATGCAAATCCTTCCCAGCTAACCCTTAACAAAATGTAGTATACTTCAAATTTATTTTATTTAGTATACTTAAGTAAAGTTCAAGTATATTTTTAAGTATACTTTATGTAGTAAGTAAACAAATATCAGTGCACTAGTAGTGTACTTGTAAGTGTACTTTTTCAATACTCCTTTGGACTAAATTGGCCCACTTTCTAGTATATAAAAGTATACTTTAAGTATAACAGTAGTAAACTTTGAGTACACAACTAGTTTACATTACATTTTTAGCTTGTACTACAATTATACTAAAAGTGAACTTATAGGTATACTGATAGTTTACTAATTAAATACTAGTATTTTTAGTACACTTTGAAGTATAGTCTCAGTAAACTACTAATTTAGTACTTTTATACTGAAAGTGTACTCGTAATTTTTTAAAATGAACTTTACATCATACTTTAAGTATACTACTATGTCACTATTAGGTATTAATTTGTATAGGCTATATTTTGTTATATGAATATCTGAACAAACAGAAACATTTTATGCTCGCTTCATGCATTCTTTTTTTCAACACTTGAATGTGGGTAATTTTCATAAATAAAAAATAAAGAAATAAACAACATTTTGAACAAAAAGCTGAAAAAAGACAATGAATTGGATTCAGAATGATAATCAAAACGTAGATGGAGTCGATCAACACCCCAAAGCTTGACAGTCATTATTACCTCTTCATCGGTTGACATTTTATTCCATAACGTTACACAGTTTTGAAGCTGTTTTATGTCTGATGATTGTGTTAGATTACATGTGGAAGCATCTGTTGTTTTGGTTTCTTCTTCACTTGTGTTTTTTTGGAAATTCTGTACAGAAGATGTGTACTAGCGCCCCCTACCATATAACAATGAAAACACAGCTTCTAGGAGCACAAGTATAGCTCAAATATATTTAGATTTTTTTCTCAGTATCAAGTATACTTAAATGTCATTTTAAGTATATTTCTGAGAAATACATAAAGCCCATTACTGAGAAGTACATAAAAAGTAGACTATAAGTATACTTTCCTATTTTTTAGTTTAAAAGAAGTATACTAATAGCACACTTGAATAAACATCTTTTTCGTAAGGGAACACACGCAGTACCAGTATGTGATTTATCGGTACTGTACTTTTATTTCACACGTTGCATGCTCGTAGTTTCTGCGCTTTAGTGATATACAGTGCGGCGGCGCGTTCGCGCGTGCTGTTGAAGAGTGCTTGCTACGAACACTGTATAACATCTGCCATGGCAGGACAAGATAGTTCGCTTTTCTGAGGTGAGAAACTTTTTATTTCATAAGTTATGAAAATAACGATAGAATAATGAAACTGACATTAAACCTGTCAACATCTCATCTGACCGCAGATACAGAATCGGGACAGCACATTTTTCTCAGGCACTCTTTAATTAAACTGCATCTGAAAGAAGTGTTAACAGCTTTCATGCACGTCTTTAAAAAATAAGAGTCTGGCATCAGAAAAAGATTTAGAATTACGTTTTCTGTTGTTGATGTCGTTTCTTTGGCCGCACACTCCACGACCCACTCAGAACGGTCCCACCAGTTGAGAAACACTGTTCTAGAACACACAAAAAGAATCCATAATAGTAATGCAGAAGTTCTTCCAAGAATTTGGCAAACATTTTTTTTTTTAAACCAACTTAGCTTTAACATTAGCCATTGTTTAGCAAAGTCAGAGCTCATAGTGAATCTGTTCCAAAAGATTTGACAAACTCTGGAGAGAAAATGACTGGGATTTCGGGCTTTAAGGACATTGATTCACAGTCTGGGAGAGTGAATATCTCATTGTAAAGTAGGCTTGTTTTCATCAGCCTGGCATTACTTTGTTAGTACACAGGTCAATTTTGAGATGACAGCACAACTGAATCTTGTATGTTACCTTAATGCTGTAAATTGGTTTAAATCCACCTCCTAAATTAAACTCTGAACTGCTGACAACACCTTCCGTTAATCTGTTTGTTTCTTCGGTGTACCATAAACTGTAAAACGTGGTAAGTGCAATAGTTCCCTATCTATTTCTACTTCATTTATCCCTTGAAATGACTTTTGTTACTTTAGTTTGTAACCTAATGTATTCATTCAGTCACATTCAATTATGTTTCTGCTGTTTCGAATATCAGCACAACTGTGATTTTATAAAAAAAAGAAAACTGATGAGCCTATTTTCAAGAGTGCAGAAACTTCCTGCAGACATGTGACTTTGTGACGTGCACTTTTATGCTGTAACAGCACAGAACTCTTGGTAACTCAAACTTTTTGCCTTCCCTGTCATTTCAGAAAGCATTTTCTCCCTCAGTCAGCCATTTTCACACAGACTCATTAATGTAATGGAGGCATACACTTCTTAAATATTTGAAAGATATATGTTTTGATCTTTTAGCCAATGTTGTCCACCATCAATTAATTAATATACCCATATTTTAACAGAGAGTCAAAGGTTGAAGCACTGACACTGTGAATTGTTTCACATAATGTTGCCCCTTGCAAATCATGCAAATTTCAACAGGCTTCATAAATCCCTTGGTAGAGGTTTTCCATCAGTATAAATGCAGAGTATTCACGAGATTTTTTTTTTTTACTGCACAGCTCAATGTGGGGGCATATCAAAGACCTGGCTCTCAATAAGCACAGTCTGCACAAATAGAAAAACAACCTGACAAAAGGAAATTTAGAGTTTAATGCACAAAGTAAAGAGTTTGCATTCGGCTTTGGTAACAAAAGTATCAAAAGTTCTGATTAAGCTGAAAAATGTTCCTTCTGTATGGAATGTTCTGCCACTGAGTCATACGAGTATCAGATTCACAGATCTTTTCATTTCTGCAAATGCTGTTTTGTAATTCAACTACGAATGAGACTACGGGCTTTGTCCTGATAATTATTTGAAATATGACAACCTAGCAATATAATGTAATGTTATTCTAAAATAATAATAACTATAAAAAATGTCTTGAAGTTATCCTGAACACATTGCCTGTTCAGGCAAGATTTTCCTCAGTAAATCTGCGGATTCCATCTTGGAATATAAAGAGTTTTTTTTTTAAAAAAGGCCCATAAATGCTGTAATGTTATGGCCAGATACAGACCACACGACTATCAATATTCCAAAAAGTGTAATATCTCAAGCTAAACCATGTGAAAATGTGAAAATAAAACTTGCCACGTGGAATCTGCACATACTGTACTGTAGCTTTGGGATGCATTTATTTCTAATTCTCTCTTTTTTTTCCCCTTTGCTTTCCTTTCCTTTCAGATTCCAAAAGATAAATTAATTAATAAATAAAATAACATTAAAATATTAGTGTTGCCAAATCAAGAGGCATATACAAACCAGGGTGGACACTTTTATACTGTATTATATTTAAGACTGAAGATAAAATGTTAAAATCTAACCTCAAAGGAGGAGATACGTACATGGATGGTACATATCATGTGCATGAATTTCTTTTATAAATATCTTTTTTTTTTTTTTTTTGGTGGTCAGCAAGGTCGGTTCTAAAGTCTCTTATACACTTTAATACATTTATTTAAAAAAAAAATCTAAAATGATTCTCATGATACATTATCTTATTATTAATGTTGAAAAAAGTTGTGCAGCTTAATATTTTTGTGGAATATATTTTCAGGATTTTCTGATGAATAGAAAGTAAAAAAAGAACACCATTTATTTGAAATAGAATTTTTTTTGTAACATTATAAATATCTTTACTGTCATTTTAGATCACTTCAATGCATTCTTGCTCAATAAAAGTATTATTTTTCTCGAAAAGGAAAAAAAAAAAAAAAAAAAAAAAAAATTGATAGCAAATACAGACACACATGCACATCCACAGCATTTCAGCAGTGAAAAACTGGCAGCTAGACACCTTGAATGACACCTTGCACAACCTTATACTCTCACTTTCTTGCCTGTCATGTCCATTGTTACCCATTAGACAGCAGGGGCACTGCATGAAAGAGGGCCATACCTTCAGGTTCAGGTGAGGAACAGAATATCACATCCTTTAGTCCTGTTCCAGTGCTGAGTTTTGGTAGTTTCAAAAGGGTCTGTGGATAGTTCACAAACTTAGCACAGGATGTGTATGGTTGAAAGAGCGGAAGTGCAAATCCGGATGCAGGGGAGCAGAGAAGGATTCCTAAAGCTCAGAGCTAAAGCTTAAAGTCAGACTCAGACAGTCATGTGTCTAGTAAGAACAGCTTAACATTACTTCATCATTAACTGTGCTACAGACTTCCGCAGGCCTACATGGAATACATTTTCACAGATCTCTGGGGAGTTTGAAAGCTGCCCCTACACATGCATGTTCATTTATGAAAGATTTTGGCTAATTTGATTATGTTTTCAGGCATGAATACGAGTGAAGTAATCACAGCTCTGTTTAACAAACTTGGTCATATTCACATTAAAAATTTCCCATAAAAATCTATCTTGAAAATAAAAAATGCATACATAAATAAATGCATAAATAATAAATGAATGCTGGTTAAAATGATCTTTTATTTAGCAAAATTTGCATTTATGCTTTAATTTATTTATACTCAAATTCATTACTTGTGCATGATAAATGCATGCAACTTTTTTGTGGTAATAGCAAATACAAAAGTATAATATTCTAGACATTTTCTCTATCACCATCATAAAGGGGACTTTTCATATCTATAGAGCCACTGACATTTTCTTTACCTAGATAAGGTCCGAAGAGCCAATGCTGTTAATTACATTTAATGCAGAAAGGGAGGAATGAAAAATCTTATCTTTTTAATTGTAATTAGAATTCCAGCCTCCTCTCTTTGCCTATTGTGGCCAGTTTGATTTTTTTTTTTTTTTTTTTTTTTAATGCAAGAAGCCAAACAATGATTCCTGAATCTATTGACTTTTATTAGTATCTCCATTTCCCACTGTGCATCTGCTCTTCAGTGCACCTTCTTATAACTTATGCATGTAGTGGTTTGTATTCAGATCAGATGTTGGTTAAATAATTTCATTTTACAGGTGTATGCTCAGTGAGGTAGGTAAGTCAAGTAATATTCCTTTTTATTATTCTCCACACAGAGTGCCATTTGTTAGGAACCTTGGAAAGGCTCACTTATGTTAACCAAACCAAGACACAATACGTCAATCCTTTGGAAATATATTCATGGACTACACATGGGACCTACCGGTATCCATATTGTGAAGCAATGTCATTGTGAGTGCCACAAACAAGGTTTAGGAATCATCTCTTTTTAGAAGATTGAATTGCTTGTCCTTGATGTGTATAAATATGTGAGGAGTATAAATTGTGTAGATTTTCTAGAAGATTTGCCTTTCAACCTAGCCTAGCCCTGACACCGAGAGTTTTTTCTTCTTTATCTGTAGACATAACCCAGATAGATATCTATTCAACTATTCAACTGAAAATAGATGCATGTTGTGTTCCTGACATTGTTCTCAGTATTACTGCCTCATTTTTTCTACTTCTTGTTAATTAAACATCATATACATATTAAGATCTTGCTAATTACCTATAAGGCCCTGAATGGTTTGGCACCTCAGTATTTGAGTGAACTCTTATCACACTATATTCCTTCACGTCCGCTGCGATCTCAAAACTCTGACCATTTGATAATACCTAGAATATCAAAATCAACTGCGGGTGGGAGATCGTTTTCCTATTTAGCGCCCAAACTCTGGAAAAATCTTCCAAACGCTGTTCGGGAATCAGACACACTCTGCCAGTTTAAATCTAGATTAAAAGACCCATCTCTTTAACCTGGCTTACATATAATACACTATCACATTTCTACAATTCAAATCCGTTAAAGGATTGATAGGCTGCATTGATTAGGTCAACTGGAACCGGGAACACTTCCCAAAACACCCGATGTACTTGTTACATCGTTAGAAGAATGGCATCTACGCTAATATTAGTCTGTTTCTTTCTTATTCTGAGGTCACCGTAGCCACCCAGTTCAGTCCGTATCCAGATCAGATGGTGGATCAGCTTCTAGAGATGACCTCTACAGCCCTGAACATCAGCGGAGACCAGGACAACTAGATGAGCCCCAGAGACAGATCCCCAGTGAAGACCCTGTCTCCTAGACGGCCATCGGGACAAGACCACAGGAACCAGATGAGTCCTTTGCACAATCTGACTCTGCTTTAGCCTAGACTTAAACTGCTGATTTAATCTGGCCAGAGGAGAATGACACTATTTCGACACACTATTTTCCCGTCTAAATACTGTAAAGCTGATATAAAGCCACCCAGCTTTATATCAAGCTGATGTAAAGCTGCTTTGACACAATTTGCATTGTTAAATGTGCTATACAAATAATAGTGACTTGACTTGACTTCTAGTCACAACGTTCGTACTTAAAGGAATAGTTCACCCAAAAATGAAAATTCTGTCAGTAATTACTCACCCTCATGTCGTTCCAAACCCGTAAGACCTTCGTTCATCTTCAGAATACAAATTAAGATATTTTTGATGAAATCGCAGAGCTCTCTGATCCTCCATAGACAGCAAGGATACTATCACGATCAATGCACAGAAACGTAGCAAGGATCAGAGAGCTCTCAGATTTCATCAAAAGTATCTTAATTTGTGTTCCAAAGATGAAGGAAGGTCTTACGGGCTTGGAACGACATGAGGGTGAGTAATTAATGACAGAATTTTCAATTTGGGGTGAACTAACCCTTTAAAATCAGTGTTGGGGTATTGCGTTACAATTTACGTAATCAGATTACTTTAAGTAACTAGTAAAGTAACTTTATTTTAATTTACAACTTTAATTTACAAGAAAATATTTGAGATACTTTTTCAAATACTGGTAATGCCAGTTACTATGTTTTCCCATTTATTGACTGACAGCTCTCTTGTCCCCATGTTGAAAGACATCGGGAGTAAGTGCAGAGGTATTGTGTGCACTGTGTAAACGTGACGGTTAATGCAGAAATAGACTAAATGTGAACATGCATTTACTCATCTCACTTGCACAAAAACAGATTCAGTGTTCCTCAACATGATTAAAAACAGTTGAATGCAAACTCGAAATATGACGCATACTTGCAGTAATTAAAAAATATTCAATAATACAAATATCCTCAATGTATTTTATCCCATTTTATAAACCGATGTCTTTGCTGCTGACCTTCAATGATGCAGTTTAACCTAATAAGCAAAAGTGACTTCACATAAACATAACATTTGTGCAAAAGTTATTACTTTCCATAAAAGTAACTAATTAACGTAATTAGTTACTATTTTAAGGAAGATAAAGTAATATTTCAATGCATTACTTTTAAACATAACTTTCTCCAACACTGCCTAAAATGATACGTGCTGGAATTAAAGGATTTAGCTTGGTGCCCAAATGAGACCTCTGTAATGACTTTACCTGCTCATCCTTGTGTAAACTAAAAGAAACAGCAAAAATTATCCCTACTTATCCTGGCATATCCCATCATTAAGTCTGGCTTTGGTTCACCTAATTAGTGTGTCAAGCGTTTCAAGTGAGACGCCACTGTAGGACCATAATACACACTTGTAATGTCAATAATCTTAAAATAATGATGTTTTATGTTTTTCAATGCAAATGACGAATCTATATTGTGTTTAAATATGTACTGGCGAGTAAGCAAAGGATTCTTCATTCTCTGCATGTAAGACAATGGCCCTGCTGGCAAATGTTACCCAATTAGAGAGAAGCACCACTGACTGTCTGAAGTGCTGCAAAATGGAAGCTTGCAGTGGTTCCAGAAAGTCTAGGAATGAAGTAAAACTAAGCTCTAATAAGACCTAATATAGATATATTAAATTGGCATGTATGTTTGGAGAAGTCTAAGAGCATAAGCACAATACCAATAAATGTTTATTTTAATAAATGTACTATACAAATATTAAATTATTTTTAAAAAAAAGAATTATACCTCTGTACATTTTTATTCTAAAAAAAGTAGTTATGACTATCATTAAATAGGTGCTATAGTCAATACATTTTTTTTTAAAGAAATTAATTCATTAATTCAGCAAAGGAAGCATTAAATTGATCAAAAATGACAGTAAAGACATTCATAATGGGTTTTTTTTCTGTTTATCAAAAACTTCTGAAAGAAAATGCATCACAGTTTCTGCAAAAATATTAAACAGCACAACTGTTTTTAATATTTATAATAATAAAAATGTTTCTTAAGCATAAAAGCATATTAGAATGATTTCTGGATCATGTGACAAAGACTAGAGTAATGATGCTGAAAATTCATCTTTGCCATAACGAAATAAATATGAAGATAGAAAATGAGTTGTTTTAAACAGCAGTTACATTTGATAAAATAACCGTTTTACTGTATTTTTGATCAAATAAATGCAGCCTTTGTGAACATAAAAGCAATCTTTAATCTTAAAGACCATTTCCAAACAGCTATGTCTGTCTCAGATAACATTTGCATTTGTTCTTTTGGTAAAATTCTTGCCACCCCAACCCAGACCTGACTAATTTTCAAACCCTGCTTACGGCCATTACCAGAGCTACAGTGTTGTAAAGGGATTTAGAGTGGATTAAGAATGCATAAGCTTAACCTCAATACCAAAACGCACTGGCCTCACATTAGCAAGGATTGACACTAATCTAAGGGCTGTGAATTTATACCGTGGGGAGCGTAATATGAACGATTTCCCCTAAATATCTTTAAACTTATCTGTTTGTGTTTTCACTCATAGTTTGTCACATAAATATTTTAGCTTTTACTCAGCAGATCAGCATTCTGGGGTTGAAGGAGCAACCTCCAGCAAGAATATGTTGGGCTTGTGTTCAAAAATTCCAAATTAGCACGCTGCTGCCTGTAAAGCTCCCCGCTGCCTTTCTCTCTCAGGGATTCTAATCCAGCGTTTAAAATTCACAGCCATTCATAGCGGTCCCAACAGAAAGAGAGCCGGGTGGAGGTGTGAGAGGCAGCCAGGCCCAGCAGAACAAATGAAGCTGGAGCCACAGCGAAAAACCAACAAAGGCTGTGGGGAATACACTGTGTGTGAGCACAGCAAAAAAAAATCTCATCAGACTCCACTGCAACAGCCATGCTTATTATATGCTCTCTGCAAGCCTGTTAATTCAGAATTTATGCTGTTTTTCAATATCTACTCTACTGCCATGGGGACACTTAACATTTAAAAACTAATCAAGGGGCCCGAGTTTGCTTTGCTACGTGATAACTTGTAATCTGACTGCACATGGAGTGAAAACAGTGATTTACAAAACGTTGCCAAAAAAGAAAAACCTACCAAAAATTTCCTCAAAATACACTGAAGGAAAAAAAAAAAAAAAGTGATGCACCGATATATCGGTGGTCATATGACTATCGGCTGACTACGTAGCTTTTTATTATCTGTAACAGTCCAATGATATTTTTAGTGAAGCCCATTAAATTATAGTCAAGTCAAGTCACCATTATTTATTAAGCGCTTTTTACAATGCAGATTGTGTCAAAGAAACTTTACAGTATTATTATAGATAAATGATCATGGGACACATTATTTATATTTGGCCAATCGGTTGTTGAATATATATTAAATAAAATGTTTTTGGATAAAAAAAAAAAATTGTTGTAGCATTTTAACATTCAATATAGTATAAATCAGGAAAAAAATCAGTCCAAAGAAATATGAATTGATATCTTTATAACAGCCAATATCGGCTTCAAAATGTGAATGATTATCACTTATCAATATTATCCAAAATGTTTAAACAATTGCAAATATAAATACAAAAATTCCCAACCTTATATATATTAATGCAGTTTTGTTGAAGATAATTTTGGTTGAGAAACAAAAGTATATAGATATTATAAGTTTTGTTTTTCATGTAATATAACTTGAATTACGTCTATTTTTTATTCTGTTGTCAAATTATTTGTAGGCATAAACACTGAATTTTGAATTATGCCAAAAACATGAAAAAAAATTAAAATGCAAAATGTTTATAATAATATTACTGGAAAACAATTAAGGTAAAAAAATATATATATATCTGCTTTCATGTACTCAACCACATGTCTATTGCAAACCTGCATGATTATTTTCTTTTGAAGAACACAGATATTAAAGATATTTTGCTTTGGGCACCACTGACCTTCAGTGTATGGGGGGAAAAACAGCTGAAACATTCTTCAGAAATATCTTCTTTTGCTTCCTAAAAACAAGATACATGATGAGTAAATGATGACACAATTCCCTGAAAAATAAAAATGATTTCTTTAAGGATATTTAACATATTAGAGCTTTTAGCTCTGTGTAAACAGATATGAAAGCAGAATCAACATCAGTTACTTGAGTGCAGGCAGCTGTCATTCTCAGCGTTTATCCTCCAGTTATTTCTTCAATTCTAGTGCATCATGTTGTCATCAACTGAGCTGCCTACAGCAGTTAACTGATGGTTCCACACACAAACTGTTCAGACAGAAGGACTGCATTTGCATTAGGACCAGACTGAAATTGGGAACAAAACTGAATGGAAGCTTGTGAGACTGAGGATGGTTAAACAAGGCGATGAAAGCCCTATTAGTGTTTGTCATTTTCTGGTTTAAATCGCAGCCTGGAAATCGATATGTGCCGCACGGGATGTATTAACTTTAAACAGATACAATTGGCGATGATACCATCACACAATTTTCAAGACATTATCTAGTCCATAATAACACCCAGGGGCTGTTGAAAAGGCACAGTTCAGCCAAGGTCCTGATTTTTAAATGGAAAGCAGCTCTGATCTGTTTCAATTCTTTACACTGCATGACAGAAAATTGTCAAATAAAGAGAGACAGCTAAAGCAAACTGACTGACTGTCTAGCACAGAGTGACTAAGGCAGCATTCTGCAGAAATGCACGCTACTATTGTCATCTGCCAAAGGTTATCCACTGTGCATATTTACACAAGGCAAATAGTACTCAACAGCATTATATAAACCACATCTACAGAATAACATATGATAACATATTTTTAGAAACTGGGTAAACTACAGCAGTTCTCAAACTACCATAAATGCTTAGCGGATTGTGGTACACAGCACAACTCTGGAAGTGTACACTACCGTTCAAAACTTTGGGGTCAGTAAGATTTATTTAATGTTTTGAAAAAAGAACCTTGTGCTCACAAAGGCTGCATTTATTTGATCAAAATACAGTTAAACTGTGAAATAATTTTGTAAATGTAAAGTAACTTGTTTCTATTTTAATATATTTTAAAATATAATTTATTTATGTGATGACAAAGCTAAATTTTCAGCTTCATTACTTCAGTCTTCAGAGTCACATGATCCTTCAGAAATCAGATTTGGTGTTCAAAATTGCAAAAAAAAAAAAAAAAGGTTTTTTTTTTTTTTTAAACAGTTTTTTTTTTAATTCAATAAAAACAATATTTTATATTATATTTCTTTATTTTGTTTCTTGTTTTAATCAAACACACCTAATTTTGATAATAATTTTTTTTTTTTTTCAAAATAAAAAATTATTTTGCATCTCAAGTATCTTGACGTCAGAATTTTTAAATATTCGTATTGGAAAGCAACAAATACAAGTAAAGAAACAATATTTTTCGCTATTAAAAAAAATATATATATATATTTTCAATTTTGACAGTTGTACTGCTTATTTTTTTTTTTTTCCAGGATTGTTTCAATAGAAAGAAAACAGCATTTATTTAAAATGGATTTTATTATTATTACCTATTATTGCTATTATTATTTTTTCAGGTTTTATTTTAAAACTATTGAAATAATTGAAAATATTTGAAAACCTTTTTACACCTGATTACAATTTGAATATGTCCTTATGCATTTCTAACACTTACAGTGTACATCAGCAGTCAAAATATATTGAAAATATAAAGTCAAAATATCTTGACCTAAAAAACAATGGACAAGACAACATAAATGCAAAAAAATGCAATAAATGCAACTAAAAGTTAAACCAAAAATAAATAAAATGCACACTAGGATAATTTCACTCTTCTTTTAAAGGAAACCTCAGTCTCTCAGCACAATGTTCTGAATTCGGAAGCATTACTGGATTATGGATGAGCATTTTGGGATAATCATTCTAGCTCACATTAGTAATATATCACCATTATTAAATGTCCCTTTATACAACCTTTGGAGACCACAAGATAAATTCTTAGTAAAAAAGTGCAGCATGAATACATCTCAAATAACTCGCACAAGTCTCACAGTGCACTTCTGTGTTAATCAGATTTAGATCTAGGAGCACTTGCTTTAAACGCACTTGACGCATAAGATGTAATAAGATGTAGACTTGTGTTGTGCTGATCATTGAGTAGATGCTATTGGAGATTAGTAAAGGTGCTACGCTAGTCAAAAAGAACAAATCAATCACATGATTTATGACGCCTCCGGCAGCACTCAGACAGACTCCTGAGAGATGGTTAGACTGCAGACTCCGCTTATTGGCAGTCCAGAGCCTGAGTCTAATCTGATGCTATCTGCCAAAACTTTGCTTAAAGGCGTACAATATAAGAGCATCAGCATCTGTCAGATCAATTTACTGGTTCAATGAGTAGGTTACTACAAACACTTACAGGCAGAAAATACGGCAGTGCTGGGCCAATGCAGCCTCCGAGCATAAATAATACAGGGGGAGAGAGTAGAGAACGCTATTGACAAGATTTAAATCAAACCACTGAAGCCAAAATAATAAGCTGCTTTATCTCAAACTGAAACTGTCCGTTGAGCACACACACACACTTCTTCAGGCTACACACTCGGACTGTCAATTTCACTCTGCTTTAGTTCAATGTACATTCATGTTTTATGAATTTGGAAATTCCAAAATTGGCCTAAATTTCTGACGATTAAAAAAACAGAATAAACATATCTGACCAAATCAAACAAGCAAATCGAACAATGCTAAATGTTTTACAGTTACAGTCCATAATATTAAGGAAATCAAATGTTTTCAACTGTTATAAGAAGAAGAAATGTTTCTTGAGCATTAAATCAGAATATTAGAATGATTTCTGAAGGATCATGTGACACTGAAGACTGGAGTAATGATGCTGAAAATTCAGCTTTGCCTTCACAGGAATAAATTATATATTTTGAAACATGTTAAAAAAACAGTTATTTTACATTGTAAAAATACATCTATATAATATATTATATAGATATATCCTACTGTACTGTGCTCCTACTGTATTTTTGATCAAATAAATGCAGCCTCGGCAAGCATTTAAAAAAAATAAAAAAAAAAATAAAAAAAACTTACTGATTCCAAACTTTCAAATGTTAATGTATACTTAAAATGTTATAATAAAATCATAATGCAACACTTCAAAAAAAAAAAAAAAATGCTTTTTTCACAATTTAATTAGGCTACTTAAACTGCATAAATGGAATTGAATTGTGTGCCAGCCATTTACATTTGTAAAACAGAAGTTTACTTATTCCATTTATTACATAAACTACATAAATAATATAACTGGGCAAGGGACTTCCATTTCCATGCTTTGCATGGGACTTGACGGGGAAAGTAAAATATTACATCAAGCATGATTTTATGTTTTACAGCAAGCAACATTTGTTATTGTTTAATGCTGTATATGTTTTCCCCGTTATCTTGTCATGTTACAACAGATCTTAGTCAGAGTAGTGGCATATTTAATTTTTTATAGGAATGAAAATGAGGCTGTGAGGGATAGAAGTACATGTGTTCAACGGACTGGTCTGTTGTTTAACAACATACCAATTGAAACATGAGCTAGGCCCTTTATACAGTGTGGGCAATTGTAAAGACTGTAAGTCTAACCCTCACCGTCTCATTTTCATCTGTGTTAAAATCAATGGCGTCTAACCTGACAAAGGTCTACTGTACTGAGGAGTGGAACCGCAATCCACAACTGAATCAGGGGTGAATGTAACCCCAAATAAATGAAAAGTCAGATCAGTCATTATGTGATCAACCCCTTTGACATTATGTACCGACAATGAACCTCTTGCTGCTTTACCCTTTCCATCAAGAAAGACTTACTTCAGTCATTACATTTCAGCATTTTTCTGTTTACAGGTGAGGTCTGTGTGGTCTCTCACAGTCAACCAACGCCCATCATGCCACTCGTTTTTATCACCATTCACCCACTCAAGCTTTGTTCTGTCTTTCTGCCTTATTCCAGGCTTCCTTCCTTGGGTTTTCTTATTCTATTATACTTCTGTCACTCTCTTTTCTTCCCGTTCTCAAATCCCTCGATGTCCATTTAACACCTGTCTTTCCCGCTGCTCCAGTTCTCCTGTATTTATTATGTTCCTGTGCTGCACACACACTATACCAGTGGTGGTCTCTCTCTCTTTCACCCCCCACCCACTCACACACACACATAGACACTGGCAGGTAGTGTCATGCCTTTTCATTTCCACAAGCAGGTGATTAGATTTACTGTGGTCCTCGGGGACTTGTCCACTGTATTGCTGACTGTAATTCAATCAAACTCAGTCGGAGCCACCTCGATTGTGAAACTGCAGTGCTCCGCAGCGCAGCCTGAGGCTGAAATCAGCGGCGTTTCACCAGAACAAGCAGAAGTGTTTACAGTCAGTCTGATTCAAATAAGGCTGTTGGATGCAAGCAGAAACAGATTTCTCAAGAGAAATGGAAGCTCTTGTGAAACATAAGGAGTTGTGCTTAACACAGGCATGTTTGAAGCAAATGACAGGAAATAAGCGCTAGAAGTAATCACATAAATCATTATACATAATATGTATGCTACATATATGCAATCATGAAAAGCAATCATGCATTACAGGCTGGTCATGGAGAACAACAGCCCCTGAGGAGGCATCCGCTGTAGTTTGAAAGCTTGAAAACTACAGCTGTTTCATTTGTCATTATGTATGATTCATATATGTAAATAAATACCCAGCTAACAGAGAACTTTGTGTAATGTTGTGGCAAGGTTCACTCAAAGTCAAGAACAAATGTTCTTCTAGTGATGTTAAAATATAATGTTTTTCAAAGTTATCTGGTTTTTAATAACGCTATCCAAACCTTAGCACAAAAACATTATTAATACATTGTTCGTGGAACGATTTTCTGAAAAATTTTAGTTGGAAGTTAGTCTGTTTTTTAAATGTTACTATAAAGTCTTTACTACTAGGTTCAGATGGTTCCGAGACCATTCAAAAGTAACGTTTCCATAATCTTTACAAAATGATAAAACAACATTCCCATAATATTTTCTCTAACATTAGCCAAATTTTTGTTAGCTGGGTAAAGGAAAGGTCAAGCTACCAATATATGCAGTGGAAGTAACCAAAAAGAGTTTGCAAGCAAAAAGGGAACATGACAGCACCGATAATAAAACATGAATCAACATAGTTAGCACAGCATCACTTTTGCTGTGCAGTGACTACATTCACAAAACAATGCTTATATTGGAAACAAAGCCAATCTCCAAACACTGGTCTGTTCTCCTATAAATAGCCTTGTCAAGTTATAGTTTTCACTGTTATCTGATATGAAAAGCAAACATTATATAGTATGTCAGTGTTGCTAATCATTTGTAACATTATTTTAAATAGGAGGTTATGATCCACACTCACGAAAACAGTTTTCTTTTTATGTTTTATTTTACATTCATCGTTGATGGGAAAAGACACAAACGTTTCGGCTCAAAGCCTTCCTCAGTGTGCACTGTGAGCAGTGAGACGAAACATTTGTGTCTTTTCCCCATCAACGATGAATGTAAAATAAAACATAAAAAGAAAATTGTTTTCATGAGTGCGGATCATAACCTCCTATAGTAAGTAACTTAAAGGGATAGTTCTCCCAAAAATGAAAATTTGATGTTTATCTGCTTACTCCCAGGGCATCCAAGATGTAGGTGACTTTGTTTCTTCAGTAGAATACAAACGAAGATTTTTAACTCAAACCATTGCAGTCTGTCAGTCATATAATGGCAGTCAATGGGACCCACGGCTTTGAGAGACAAAAAAAAAAAAAAAAAAAAAAACATACAGACACAAAACCAAATTAAACCCTGTGGCTCGTGACGATACATTGAGGTCTTAAGACACGAAATACTCTGTCTGTGCAAGAAACTGAACAGTATTTCTATCATTTTTTGCCTCTGATCCACCGCAATGTCCAGCTGTCCTGAGCACGTTCACAACAGCCGGCATGTGACGCGTCAACGTGCTCTGGCATAGTAGACGCATGCATGGAAGCGATCTAAACAATGAGTGACATATACACACGACAGATCACTTCCACGCGCCGGCTGTTGTGAACGCACTCAGGACAGTTGGACATTGCGGTGGATCAGAGGTAAAAAAAAAAATGATATAAATACTGTTCAGTTTCTTGCACAGACCGATTGTTTCGTGTCTTAAGACCTCAATGTATCGTCACGAGCAAAGCCGTGGGTCCCATTGACTGCCATTATATGACTGACAGACTGCAACGGTTTTAGTTAAAAATCTTCGTTTGTGTTCTACTGAAGAAACAAAGTCACCTACATCTTGGATGCCCTGGGGGTAAGCAGATAAATATCAAATTTTCATTTTTGGGTGAACTATCCCTTTAACAGATTAACGCACCAAAATAAAAAGTTCAAGTGACAGAAGAGCACGGTGTATAACATTATTTTAAAACAACTGATTTCAAAAAGTCAAAACAAAAGCAGAATATAAGTACAGTAAGCCACTTACCTGTTCATAAACCGTTTTGATGTTGTTAGTGACATTCGCATTGAGAAAACAATCATCTGTGCACTTCAAGCCATCAGATTAATTCGCACAGAACAGCGGAGCCGAAGCACAACTAATGTAACAAAACAATCTTCCTCCATAAACAACTTGTAGTTTTATTCTTCAACCACTAAAAAGTTACATAGTTAATTAAATTAAATTATGCATATTTTAAATTAAAATACGTATAATTATCTTTTTAAAACATACAATTTACGAGGTGAAAATAATTTTATTTAGCTTTTAAAAGTTTATAAGGTGCTTAGTGAGGCTAAATCATGCAAGAGTTCAGAGCACTGAGACCAAAAATACAGATAAATACAGCTAAAAGTGCCAACAGCAACTTAGCTGAGTTTAGCTCATCGAGTTCCCCCTCTGCATAATGTCCCTGGTGGGAGTCTCTTTCACAGATAAACATGCACTGTTCTCTCTCTTACCACAAGCTTATTTCATTCAGCCAGATAAGTTTGCTTCTATTAAATGCAAACCACAATGGCATGCTTGCGGGGAAGGACATGGGTTTGCCAATAATGAATAAAACCTTTGTAGAGTGCTCAGGGGGCCTGTAATAGTGTGAGAGAGTTACAATTACAGTTAGAGTTATGTGGAATAACACATTATGCAGAACAGGGTACAATCAAAATAGCACAAAAATGTAATATGCATATGAGATACTAAGTACATTATATGCAATACCACCCCCATGGTGGCGTCAACAGTAATAGACACTGAGTGACTGTCAGCTTATCAAAATTAGAGTAGCTGATTGCTTTTTCATAGTGTTTTCAGTCAGGAAATCAAAACTGACCCTATTTGCTTTCTGAATACACATTCCTGGTCTCATTGTGAATGATTCATTGGTGCATAATTCTTTATAATCTTTAATCAAAATGTAATAACTTTCTCTTTGGAAAGAGTAATTCATATTCGGCTCTTGTTTCATTATAGTTGTAAAACCTACAAAAAAGTTACTTTTAGTTTTTCACTAGGTTGGTACCCTCAAAGCCATTGTACCTCATTTACCCCTAAAGGTGCCTACAGGGAGCAACTGAAACGCCTAAAGGAATAGTTCTTGGAAAAATGAAAATTTGCCAAAAAAAAAAAAAAAAATTTACTTATCCTCAGGGCATTCAAGAGCTGAGTTTGTTTCTTCATCAGACCAGATTTGGAAATTTGGAAATTTAGCATTACATCACTTGCTTATCAATCGATCCTCTGCAGTGAATGGGTGCCGTCAGAATGAGAGTCAGCTAATAAAAAAAAACACATCACAATAATCCACGAAAGTAATCCACATGACTCCAGTACATCAATTAACATCTTATGAAGTGAAAAGCTGTGTGTTTGTAATAAAACAAATTCAAAATTAAGGCGTTTTAATTTTAAACCGTTGCTTGTCTACACTTGTAAATGATGCTTGATCCAAGCATATTTCTCTCTTGATTGAGAAAAGATGACTTTCACTGGAGGAAGCAATATTATGGATAGAGGACTCTCATTTTAGCCAGAAGCAGCAGTTTGAAGTAAAAAAAACCCCCAAAAAAAACATCTTATTGATTGATTTAGTTCACGCAGCTTTTCACTTCACTAGATGTTAATTGATGGACTGGTGTTGAGTGGATTACTTGTGGATTATTGTGATGTTTTTATCAGTTGTTTGGACTCTCATAATGAGTCTACTGCACGCTTTGTAGGGGTCTACAAAAAAAGCCATAACTTAGCTGTTCGCAGTCAAAATTAACTGTCCAAATAGTGAAAGTGACATGACATGTGGCCAAGTATGGTTACCCATACTCGGAATTTGTGCTCTGCATTTAACCCATCCTAAGTGCACACACACAGCAGTGAACACACACCCGGAGCAGTGGGAAGCCATTTATGCTGTGGTGCCTGGGGAGCAGTTTGGGGATCGGTGCCTTGCTCAAGGGCACCTCAGTCGTGGTACTGAAGGTGGAAGAGAGGGCTGTGCATTCACTCCCCGGACCTACAATTCCTGCAGGACCTGAGACTCGAACTCGCACCCTTTGGCCTCGCAATATATCTGCTGTAATTTTGAACAAACACACTCAGAAAACATCCAGAGTGCAAAAGATTCACACCCATCTGCACACATACTCTTACACAGACAGACGAGATGAAAAAAAAAAGAATGGGAGTCTATGACTGTAAGAATTTCTGCACAAATAATGGCTCAAATTGATTTATAGATATGTCCAAACTTTGACAAATAATAGTTGGATAATGTCTAAATAATTATCAAAATGTTTATTTTCTAAGCGTAAAATCAAGAAATTTTTACTGTAGTGAAGTTACAAAATTTTGTGCATTTGCTTATACAAACTATGGGGAGAAGTTTGCACATAATTGAGATATAAATGACCTAAAAAACTCCAAAAGAAGTACATCATTATATTGTCACTGCATGACTGTGAACAGCCAAGGTGGGTTAAAGAACTCCAAAATAACATTGCACCCACTGCATTATACAAAGATGTACCTTTGAGGACTTTCTCAGACAGTGCAATCAGTTACTGCTCGTACAAAGTTTTTTTTTCAGAGAATTTTCATTCAGAAATATACATTACAGTATGACTAATGATTAATTCACATTGTCTACAAAGGTAAAAGTTCCTTTCATCACAATATTCTCTTTGATCTAGATGTAGGGAACAGATTTCGACTGATAAATTCCAAAATATTCAATATGCCAGTTTATAAATACAGGTGCATCTCAATAAATTAGAATGTCGTGGAAAAGTTCATTTATTTCAGTAATTCAACTCAAATTGTGAAACTCGTGTATTAAAT
>JAFVLL020004487.1:0-14167 GCA_021397915.2 Tor tambroides | reverse complement strand
GTGGTTGAATGTAATGGTTGTCTGTTTGCCTGTGGTTTTTAGCTTATTGTTTGTTCTAGTTTTTCCACGAAATGCCTGCACATAGATCCTTGCCTCTGCCTGTTTTCCCCAGCTTCTCCACAATGTTACAGATTTTGACTGGCATGTCTCTTTGACTTGTGCATCTTTGAGCCTATATTTAGTATAAGTAAAATACTTAAGTACTGTTAAAATCAGATACTCTAATACTTTTACTCAAGTTGTTTTGGAATTGGTGACTTGTAACTTGTAGTGGAGTAATTTTCACTGTAAGGTATCTGTACTTTTACTCAAGTATGGTTTTCAGGTACTCTTTACACCTCTGACATGCGTAAAAATGTTTGTTTGGGCACTGCACGCTGATTTCACAGCGGACCTTTTAAAATAAACAGTGTAACTTTTATATTTGGTTGACAGCATTTTAGTTTGATGATGAATAGCTGAACTAATGTTATTTGTGTGTACGTGAGGTGCCAGCGCAATCAGATTGATTAAATCAAATAAAGATATAAAAAAAAAGAAATAAAATGCATTAAGAGCGTCACAAAAACGAGCGTAGCCTATACTTGTTGCTGCACTTTTTCCCCCTTTTGTTTATCTGTTCATTATATTATAGCCTATTATATATTTTGAGTGGTAATATTTTTATTTTATTCTTTTTATAGACTTAATTTCTGTTTTTCTCCCATTAAGTGCTGCAGGTGCGTGATGCGATGATGTTTGAATCCTCATGGTCTGTTTACGCTGCTATTTGTGCATATAAAGCTAAAGCCCTGAATAAACAAAAAGATATTCTAATCTTACTGGTCAGTGATCGACTAATGAGCTTCGGCTGTCGGTCAGGAAAATAACAAATGAACAAAATGCAATTCTACAGCAGATTTACTATGCTGCGCGCACGAGCTGAGACCAGACGTAGCCACCGCTCACGTCCATATTGATAAATTCCAAGTTTTGCGTTGAAATGACCGGACACCCAATTTTCTGTCGTACGTTCGTTTCGTAAATGAGGCCCATTGTCTCTGAAATCACAGTACTTTGGCAGTTTGATACGTGCTCCGAACCACTGGTTTAAAGCAAATGATTTGCAAAGATTTCAAAACTTTAGAAAGCACCCACCACTTGCAACAAGGGCGTAGAATTTAGTAGGGACGCTAGGGACAAACGGCTAACAGCCCCTTACGCTAAAGACAAAGTAAAACACCGTAAAATCACAACGAAATAAAAGTCGGACTTTACCCTCTCCTGAGTTTACATCACAAACACAACTACGTTAAGTTGAGCTACAACAGATGCAGCATCATTAATGTCAAATGATCACAACAGTGCAGAGATGTCGGTCAGAATATCTGTACTTACTAGAACGCTGTTTATCGATCAAACAATGAAGGGTCGTGGAAATATAAACGCACAGCCGCTCAGGTGAAAACTGCAGGCGTCGAATTTGTGAAACAGAAGTGTTGTGATGACGTCATGGAGCGTCGCTTACGGTCCGCCCATTTTTAAAGTCATCGCCCACAAACTCAGAATAAAATGGAAAATAAATAAATAAAAAGAGTATATAAAATAAAACAGCAACATGCGCATAATCATTGTGCTGAAGACACTGAAAAAAGGATTCACTAACTTTTTCATATATTAAAAAATAAAAAATACAATAAAATGTCACTTAAAAATATGCCAGGATTTGGTTTTGCAGCAGAAATAGTTACGTAAAAATGAACGTTAAGTAATTTGTTTTAAATAAACTCGATAATGTCACACGTTTATTAAGGTGACTTTTGTGGTGTAAATGTTTGTGTAAATCATCTTTCCTGTGTTTTTCTTCAACTAAACATATTTTGATCATGGCATGACTGGACATGGATTACAACAATTATTGCATTTTTTGAATATGTAATATCTGATAAAACAATTACACAAACTCAAAACAAGTTGTTGATATCCCAGGAGTAACCAGGTAAATTGCCTAGAGCTATTTTTTCCTTACTGCTAAAAATAGGACAGCAGAAGTGGACAGAAAATGAGGGATACATTTTGTCAGTTATCTCTGTTAAATACTGACTAAATATTTTAAATATAAAATTATATAGCCTAAAACTGAAAATGTTTAAAAATGTGATGCACTGTTTTCAAGCTTTGCTTTCATCTGCAATGAAACCTGACATTATAGCCCTTATTTTTGAAGTTAACAGACATAGCTATGAATCTTTTTATATGAACATATAACTCATATCTGTAAATTCTGTAATTATGTTTAAATATAATCCACAGAACACTCAACAAAAGGAATGCCATGTACTGAGCTTTGCCTACATGAAATAACTACCAGTCAAAAGTTTGGAATAATTACTTTTTAATGTTTATGAAAGACATATCTTATGCTCACCAATATTTGATAAAACATACAGTAACAGTAATATTGTGAAATCAGCATAATAGAATGATTTCTGAAGGATCATGTGACACTGAAGACTGGGGTAATGGCTGCTGAAAATTCAGCTTTGCATCACAGGAATAACATTTTAAAATATATTAAAATAAATTGTAATAATATTTCACAATATTGCCGTATACAATATTACTAACCATGTGCATCGCTTTATGGTGCACAGACTGCTCATGCTGTGCTGACTAAGCACTGTATCACAAAGCATAAATCATCTCAAACTGGTTCTACAATGAGTTTACTGTATTCCAATGACCTCCACAGTCATAAGACCTCAGAGTTCAATACAGCACAAATGAGGTAGAGTTCAAATGAGGTGATTTGTGGCATGACTGTGCAGCCGACTGCAGAATCTACATGACATTATCATGTCATCATGGAGCAGAATCTCTAGAGAAAAGTTCTAGCACCCTGCTGAATCCAGTTCACAAAGGATTCAAGTGGTTCCGAGAGGAAAAGTGGTTTCTATCCAATATTAGAAAAGTGTGATTAAGCAGCTAATGGTTTTTTGATGAATGCACTTGGGTTTTATTTTCCCATGATCCTCAAATGAGGAGGAAATGTATGCAAATTAGTGAATATTTGATTCATAACACTTATTTTGATTCATAACACGTAATAGAAAAATGTTTGCAATTTTTGTCTCATTTATATTAACAATGTTGCAATACTTACTGATACAAAACAGGTCATTCCCAGCAGTAGAAATGTGCACCATTACTTCTTAAAGGAATAGTTTTCCCAAAAATGAACATTTTCTGAAAATGTACTCACCCTCAGGCAATCCAAGATGTAGATGAGTATGTTTCTTTATCAGAACAGATTTGGAGAAATCCAGCATTACATCACTTGCTCAGCAACAGATCATCTGCAGTGAATGGTGTAAAGACTTAGTGAACAGACACAACTCCAATTACAGCACATTCCAAAAGCAGAAAGTGACTGAGTTCTCCCTTCCACGCTGTGGTCAGTAAAAGGTCACAAAGGACCAGCACCATGGCCGATTTCCTGCCCTAAAACGCTTTATCAACAAAGAAAGACATTTTTATGGTTTGAAATTGAGCAGACCCATCTGGAAAAGGACCTCGTAACCCCCTGTGTTTCTCTCCCTTTGCATTCCAGAAAAGAACGTGAATATCTGCACGTAGGCAAAGGTTTTAAAATATTCACAAAAGGACAAGTAAATAATCGTTGCCACTATTAAAGCAATATACTCGAAACAATATATATATGTTCAAGTTGTATTTTTATACTCAGGTTGTCATGTATAAGCTTAACTGTGTTATTGGGATCTGTGATATTATTTTGTAATCTTTTAAGGTTTAATTTTCACGATCGCTATTGTTTAGCTTCACATACTTAGTGTGAGTATTTAGAATTTAGGACCGTTTAAACTATGCCTTAAGCCATGTAGTATATAAAGTTGAGATATATATTTTGTTGAATGCCATATATTTGTTGTTTAGAGTCTAAGGAAAGCTCATTTTAAATGCAACAATTTTGTGTGAATGAAAATTAAGTTTTAGCATCATAAGAAATGTTTATAACACTTTATAGAAATCTGCTAGGATGTTTTTCTCCATGAGACACGTTTTATTAGCAGATAACTCACGCACAGAAAACTGAGCCGTGTGGGCGGGGCTCCGCCCTAAAGGAACAATGTGATTGGTAGAAGCCTCTAAGGGTTGGACAGAATGCCTCCGGTTAAATCGCTAGGACAAAGGCTCTCTCTCGCTCTCGCTCTCGCTCTCTCTTGCTTGCTCGCGCGCTGACTAAAACTTGAAAAAGCTCTCACCGCCATTACCACCTGGCCGAGTAGCTGAACATCGAACCAATACTTAGTCAATATCTGAAAACCCTCTTTAAAGCTTGAAACTGACTGAAGAACTCAGAGGAAACTTCAAACCGCGCCACTTTCACGTCACCAGGAAACCAGCCAATCCCAGGAGGGCTTTCCTTGAAACGCGTCAGAAAGACGTCACAGCAAAGAGCCAATCAGCCGCGGAGTTCCCAAAACCCGGAAGGAACGGAACCATCGTTCAGCAGAGATTTCAACTTTTAAGCAAGTACAAACAATTCCTTCTCCAAAGTTTGCTGAACCTGGTTGAGATAATCTTTAAAAGCAAAGATAGAAACGTTCTCTGTTTGTGGAACTTCCGTAGGCGGAAGTTCACGAAATAGTCACAAGGGCTAGACTTTAACTTTCTTCTTGCCAGAACGTGTGTACCTGTGTGTATGTATGTTTGTTTGTTTGTTAGTATTATACCATAGAATAGCAATAAACTCCCGTTTCTTTCATCAAAAGAAATCTGTTTTCTGTTGTGTAATTTTTCAGATCAAACAATGTGCTTAGATCTTGTTTACCTGTGCTCATAAATTTGCATAAAGTAATATTTGGTTTATTCTATTTGTTGGCCTAAATAAGATAAACTAAATTGTTACAGATATACTGATATTACAAATCGCGGGACGATTGTTAATGAAGTATAAATCTGACGTTTTGATTAATATCAATTAATCATATCAAATCAACCCTAATTTTAATATTTGAATTCCTTACAGCTAAAATTCCTTAATAATAAATGTAATATTTTTACAATGGGTGCCATCAGAATGTGAGTCCAAATAACTGATTAAAAAAATATATATATCACAAAAATCTACAAGTAATCCATACAACTCCATCAGTTAATGTCTTGTCAAGTGAAAAGCTGTGCTTTAAGAAACAAATACATAAATAAGTTTTCAGCTAAAAGCTACAGGGTTAGTTTCAGGGTTGTCAGAAGTTATAGGGTATAAATCAGACAATTACTTGTCAGGTGAACTAATTTAATTATAATGGGTCCTTCCTTATGTCACCTAAAATTCAAGAGCCATACATAGTATTATCATTTTGTGACGATGCACAAGAGTTGTCTGGCCTTGTAGACATACAGTACTATGCCAACTTGGCATTGTCATACAATTCCAGACCAGTAGCACATTTGCTTAAATGTTTCACATTTATTTATTTACTTACGTGGGATGGTAGAAAAATAACCCCTCTCTCTCTCTCCACCCAATGCTTTCCTGAAACTGAGAACACAAGTAAGAGTCCAGATTCTGCAAAAAATGTGTGTTGAAAAATATTTATTAGTAGCTTTAAGAAATTAGATCTTTTAAAAAATAGCCAGTAATACCTTCACTTAATATCAAAAGCTTACTCAAAATGCAATTATTCAAGATCATTTAAGAAGCCACAAAAATCAACTTTCTTAATCTCAATCTATGAGAACTTTTGAGTTATATCATCTCAAAGCCCTGGACATTCATGAAATTCAATGTTCTTAAATTGTCCTGGTGCTCACAAACTGCAGACTGGCCATGCTTGAAAACATTGACTCATATCTGCTACACAATTTTATAATTCTTTGACAGCTTTTGTAATGAGCGTCTCTAGATAATGCTCAGCAAATCTGAGAAAGAAAATTTTTGAAAGAAGTTAATACTTTTTTCAGCAAGGACACATTAATTAATAAAAAGTGACAGTAAAGACATGTATAATTTTTTACAAAGGAGTTCTATTTCAAATAAATGCTGTTCTTTTGAACTTTCTATCTACCAGATAGAATTCTGAAGAAAAAAAATCAGTTGGTTACATCCTATAATAACGTATTGAGTGTAAATTATAGTTTTAATTCAAATTAGGCTATTAAATGGATGCCACCTTATTGGGACACTAAAGCCCTCCCTACACCTATTAACCCTACCCGATACTTTATTTTCAACTTTTTGATTATTTCCTTCATTTTTATTGAAAATAAATGCCTTTCCGATGCGATATGAGATTTGAAAAGGAAGAAAAAAAAAAGTTCGGCGAAAGGCAGGTTCGAACTTGGGTCGATCGCGTCAAAAAGCATGCACCTTACCATCTACACCACTGAAACTAGTGCTGCATGAGCGTCTTTTTCAAAGTTGGTGGGCAGAGTTAATGTAAATAGCCTTCGCCAACAAGTATTACTCAGCAGAATCACAATCTGTAAGAATGATTACAGTGTGAAGTGTTGATTTAATGTTCCGTCAATTGTGCAAAGTATGTAGTTTTGTGTGTTGCGTATAATGCAGCTGTAGGTCTCCAGCTAACTCACGTTATAAGTAGTTCTGCTAATCTGCTGTGGGCCTGCTATTGTCTAGAAATGTGTGGATTAATATAGAATGTCTGTCATTCTTATTACTTGGAGTCATGATAAATCACGGAGCAATACGTTGTTTAAAAACTGCAGTGCTTTATCAGTACTCAATGTCAATGTTCGGCTACAAGGCATATAGCCTACCATTTACAGCTTAAGCTGTGTCCGGTACGCTGACATAAGTGTAAAACAACTTTTTGCCCTCTGATTCTTTATTTTCAGAACAGAGTGGAGCATTTATCATTATCATTATTATAACTGGATGCATTATTGATATGATAAGTCAAATTCCAGTACTGGTGATAGACCAATCACAACAGACTAGGTCATCAGACCAAGTGGAGGAGGGGTTTGGAAAGATGAATCTTTGAACTTACTGTTTGAGAGTGGTTAAGAAATAATGGTAAATTAAATGCATTATAAGAAAATTAAAGTGTTTTTTGACTTTGCATGCATGTAAACCTGATGCTGGGGACTCCCAAAACCAAATTATGAACTTTTCAAATAGCATATTATGGGCACTTTAACTAAACTTCTCAACAAAAAACAAAACAACAGAAAGGTACACAGAGGGATACAACAAAAATGGCCCTCACCTCCACACAGCTTCCATAAAGAAAGAAAGAAACAAACAGTCAAGATGACAACCAACTTAAAGGCGAAAGCATTAACAACAAGCAAACAATAAAGCAACAGCACTTTAGACTAAAGAGCAATGCAAACAGTCATACACAACCACAGAAATGCACAACAAATACAATAAACTGGGCTGGGCAGGTCACAGATCATGCTCTGGAGAAAGGTTTCTCCACTTCTGAGAGTTTCTCCTCTGCTTTTATGCCGCCTCACTCCTGGTTGGTAAGCAGGTGCAGCTGGGGCAATCAGCTACCTGCCAGAGAGAATGAGTGGGAGTAGCCAAAGCAACACTGTTTTCAACATTATAAAAAAAAAAAAAAAAAAACTTACAGACCCCAAACATTTGAACAGTATTGTAGAGTTCGGTGGGCTGAATTCCAAGATGGATGTCTCCACATTTTCATGCCCAGACAGTATATGAGCAGAAAAATAATATTAAGACAACAAAATCAGATCAATTTCTTATCAAAATCCCATTACGAGTAACTGATGTTTGTGAGCTGTAGCTGTGGATTCCTGTGGGAGAAGAACCCATATAATGAACATGATTCTGGAGCAGAGCTAAGTTTTGAGTGCCCATTATCGAGGTACAGCACGTATCTGGAAGGGTTCAGGACCAGACGAGACACCTATAGTCCCTTTCAGACTCAACGTTTGTCCCTCAAGAGGCAGGAAGGCGAAACACTGCATCAGAGATGTGAAGAAGAGGAAGAGCTCCATACGAGCGAGCTGCTCACCCGGACACATCCTCTTACCTGGAAATCAGGCTACGGATCAGTAAACTCAGTGTAAACTTACAGTACTAGAGCTGTATGGACACGACCTACCTATTGAAAATGGGATGAAACTGTCTTTCTTCAAAAATTTGCCATTTTCATCAAGAAAGTGAGCAGGATTGAATTCATACGGAGTGCTGTATTCATTCTTATCCTGTAGGACTGACTTTAGCAATGGCGCCACCATCGCACCCTGTAATAACCAAACAGAAGATACAGATCAATTCATTTTTCCTGACTTTGTTTAGTCACACAAATGCTATATTGTGCATAACACAAAAATAAATTGACCTTCGGGATGAGACGTCCTCCCACTGTCGTGTCCTTGTTGGCCACTCTGGGAGGCGTGAAGGTAATAATGTTGGCGAACCTCTGGATTTCATGGATCACCGCGTAGGTGTACGGCAGATTTGTCCGGTCATCCATCAGTGGTTGGTGTGTCTGTCCGATCACCTGATCAATCTCAGACTGGACTTTCTCTGAAAGAAAATATCCAACGAAGAATGTGCCGCTGGCAATTTTTGAGGACAAGCAACAGGAAGTTACATGTTTAATTGACTAACATTCCCACCTTGTACTTCTGGGTACTTGACCATGAAGAGTAAAGCCCATCTCAGTGTGTTAGAGGTGGTTTCTGTTCCTGCTCCAAACAGATCCACCACACAGTACATCAGATTGTCCTCAGTGAACTCGGCCTCACTGTCCTTGCACTGGCAATGTTGTTAAAAAAAAAAAAAAAATTCCCATATGTCAAAAATATTTTCAAAATATTTTCAATACCAAAATATTTACCTAATTTATCATTATATATATATATATATTTTTTTTTAATAGGGCTGTCAACAATAACACATAACACACGCTGTTAACACATAATTGCATGCAATTAATTCAAAATCCTTAACGCATAAAAAAAAAAAACGCAAACAAAGTACAGAAGCTTGTGAAACTGTGTAATTTAAGTCACACAGATGAGTTTATCACACTGAGCATCAACAATGGTGCAAGCGCCTGTAACACTGGTAAGCAAAAATTTCTATCCTAACTCCTTAATAACCCAATTTCGCTTCTCTGTTTGCGATCTAGGGGTGTCTCAGATTAAGGATTTACTTAGTCGAATCAGATTCGTCAAGTCTTGCCATCAAGTCTTGTCTTTATTTTTAGTTTTTATCCTAAACAGTGGCTGGAACGACAACATACAAACTATGACAATTATAATCTCAGGTACTGATTATGTGCTTTATTCAATCAGTTTGAATATCATATTGCATGACATTTGTAGCCATACTGAAAGCAACAACAGACAGTTTACCTCAGATCTTGAAAATAAATTAAAGCAAACATATAACGTTACATTAAAATTGCAAACTCAATGCGAACCAACAAGTGTTTTCCATGACAAAGATGGAATCAGTCACTCAGTATTTAGTTTTAACAATGTTAAAAAGGTTTAATAATTATGAATTAGATTATAAACTTCATTTCATTGGGTGCAGTGCGCCTCTCGCTTCTGAATGGCTGTAATATTTGAGTGATTCTTTCATGTCACGGTGGCATCTGGTATGCAGCCAAATTGCTTGTCTCGATGTGCGCATGCCCATTAGCCGCAGCTGTACCCCTTCTAGCCTTAACATATATGTAATTATTATTGTTTACTTTATAAACATATTTTCAGATATATTTTAAAATCAAAATCATGTATATTTTACAATATGTTTATACACACACACAATAAATTATACAATAGGGTCATTCTGTGTAAAATCAACCAAATTTCCAAAAACTTCCGGCTCAAAATTTTGATTTTGCTAATATTTTTCCAAAGAAAGATGGACACACATAGTGATGAAAGCCAAAATATTAAATGTCATGGATGAATATTTACTGAGTAATCCACTATTTTGTAGAGGGGGTTAAAAATGGCAATTTTCACCGGAGATTCAGAGTCAAATTACAGGGGGTAAAAATGACTTAAGAAAGATGGCAGCATCATAATTTTACTTTTACTTTTTTATTTGGTCATTCCGTGTCAACTCAACCAGAGGTCCCCGGCTCAAATTTTTGATTTTGCTAATATTTTTTCTGAAGAAAGATAGACATGTATAGTGATGAAAGCCAGGGGTAAAAATGACTTCAGAAAAATGGCAGCATCATAATGTTAATTTTACACAGAGATTGGCAAGTCTGTTAGTAAAATCTGTTGGATTTAACGATCTTTGTTGCATTATGTGCCAATGGTGGCCATTCAAAAATGGTGACTTTTTTTTTTTTTCCCTCCAAAGTTTGCATGCCTGTAACTCAAGAAGTATTAAAGGTATCATAATGCCCTTTTAGATATTGGGTATTAACAAACTTTCCTTTTGGCATCTTTATTTTTAAGGCCCTATATGTTTCGGTTCCAGAGATATTGAATTTTAATATGGCTCCAGGAGTTCAAATGTACACATATTCAGTGGTCAAAAACCAAATGAGGGTCAGTTTGCAAAGATATGATACTTCTTTTCTTTTAAAGAGGAACATCTGAAGAACAAATAATTTTGAAACTAGAGATGTATCTTGTTTCCTTCTGTCAGGACAACTGCATTGAACATACCTGTCTGAGTTCCATAAATATTCTTTTTCCAAAATTTGCATGCCGATAACTCAAGAAGTATTAAAGATATCGCAATATGATTTTAGATTCTAGTTGTTAATAAACTTTTCTTTTGGAATCTTACATTTCAAGGCCCTACATCATTCAATCTGTAATTTGACTCTGAATCTCAGGTGAAAACTGCCATTTTGACCGTTTATTATTACATTTATTTTTGGGCCATTTTTTATATTGTCAATGTAATATGTAAATGTAATTTAAGTTTGGAAGGCATTTCCTTGCCTCTTCTAGTATATAACAATACCTTCTCAATCTCATCCAGATAACAGTCGATGTAGTCTCTGGGGTTGGACGGGTCTCTCTCCTCCTCGTGTTTTCTGATTTCCTCCTGCAGGAAGGGCTTAAGTTTAGACATGCTGGCGAATGCCGTCTGGTGTTTTCCTGGCAGCAACGACATGAGGGTGGGAAACTGATTATATAACTGTAAAGAGACAAATAAAGGACAAACATATGTTCAAACAATGCAATGTTTTTAATAAGAACTACAGTTTCATGTATTAAACTGATGTTTTAGCAAAGCACTGGTCAATAAAGGTCAATTTCATTTCAGTTTCACTAGTTTATTATTATTATTTTACTTTTTTTCGTTTGTTTGTCTTGTGTATGATTTCGTACCCGACCCCAGTTTGAAATGGGAAGCTGAAAGATGTCATCTAAATACTCCTGCATTAGATGAAAATTATGGTCATCATACTCAAACCTGTGACCAAACACCAACCCACAGATTATATTAGCCACAGAATTGGTCACAAGATGCTGAGGGTTGAAGGGCAAACCTACAAAAAACAACAACGAAAGAAAAGAGGCATGTTATGAGATTTAAGAAAACATGAAAAACAATCAAACATCTCTTAAAAGCCACCATTTAGAGGCATCCAAAAGTCTGAGAACACAAGTGAAAATGCTTCTGTTCACATGCTGAATGTCACATTTGCTCACAAATTTATTCTAGATCTGTACATAAGTGAATCTGAAATATTTATGATTTATATTTTTGTTTTATTTATTATTAAATTGTTGTTTATTTATAATTATTAAATCAGAAATCATCTTATGAAATATAAAGGTCTTTGTACCATTAAAGCATCCTGCAAGTTTCATAGCTTAAAATGTCCTCGTCATTATAAACAAAGCATTTATTTAATCAAGCTCCGAAAATGGCTCGTTTTGATATTGGGTGATCTGTAGCTATATTTCCATTACCCTGTTTTAACTCGCAAATGTTTTATGCGATATTCCACTTTTGTTAAGTTAAATTCGCAACTTTGGATGGAGACCCAGCTTGTGACGTCAAAAGGGCAAATATATTTGCAAACGCTCCAGGGCAAGACACTGATGAATAGTTAGGCTATACGTCATCACACCACAGGCCACGCCAAGTGACGTTCAGTTGCATTGCATCAAAAAGTATATAGAACCCATTATAAGCACTGACGATTTCTACACTGAATACAGTATACCAATGCGAGTTCAAATTCTGACATTCTCCAGGTACTTGAGTCTGCTGACAACAAGACAAATGGAAGAGTGAAAGAACAACACACACACACACACACACACACACACACACACACACACATTTATACAAAAAAACAGTTAGGGGTGGACGATATGACCAAACTCTAATATCACGATATGAGTAATTTTATATCACGATATATGACTCGTCATAGTTATTTTTTTTCTTTTAAAAAGGTTTTTATTATATTAAAATCTTTGATACCATACAAATATCATAATCTTTGTCACCAATGTCAATATCAAACTAATACAAGCCTATAAAAAGAGACAAAAAACCCCTCAAACTCACTGAGGATAGAGAGTCAGTGATGAAATAAGGATAAGAAACTAATTGCAAGTAATAGGACAAAAAACTACAATAAATAAGAAACGCTACATTGTGTAAATTAATTAGACTTCAATAAGATAGGTAGATAGATAGAATTAACACGTGGATTATGTATGGATTCTATACATATAGATTTATATATTTTTATATCATTATTATTTTTGAATTTCTTCTTATTAAAGTTACAAAAGTGATTTAGTCAAGAGCAGTGAGAGATTTTCTCTCACTGTTGTTTGATTAATATGAATGGCAGACAGGATGAATATTGGACAGCTTCCCCTTTAAGACCGAAGTCAGGATCCAAAATACTGTTACATATGCGTTTTCTTTTCCAGTTTACTCTCTCTTAAGACCTAAATCACTGTGTTTATGAGGACAGTTGCAAAGACGGGGATTATGACACATATAAGTGTGTTTATGTAATCATTCAAAGTCAATAAATCAGCAAAAAATGCGCGCTCCTATCTCACACAGAAACAGAGACAGCGTAAGCATATAGCTCTGTTGTTTGTTTCAATGGCTTAAAATCGGTTGTTTTAAAACTGCAGTGCTTAAAAACGCATGTCCATGCTACAGATGTAGTCCCACATTTAGGAACGAGCTCTTCGTTTTGTCGTGGCTGGTCGTTCTCCTGCTCGGAGCCACCTGGTTCTGTCTCCCCTTCACGCCCCGTGGTGGCGTGCAATGCAGTCATCCAAATGATGAAAAAGTATTGCTGTAAACAATGTATTTTGCGACACCACAAAATAAACGATAGAGCATAATATGAAACGATAGACTTTTTATTTCGTCCATCCGATATATACAGTATCATCATATCGCACAGCCCTATCTTTAACATATACGTCCAAATCCATGCCATGACCCCCTAAAATTAGTATTTTTTTATTTTTCTTCTTCTTCTTATTATTATTATTAAAACATTTAATTCCAGAATATCCAGATTTTCAGTGTTATCTCAGACTTTATTTCAATAAAAAGAGAAACTTTAGGAAAGATGAGCACCCAAGTGGTTTCCCAGATGTTTGAGTATACATATGGCCCTTCAAGACATGATTGTGACATTAAACTAAAATTTAGTTCCCTGGTGATGCTACAGTTCTTCTCATTTAATTCATATTTTCTGGAGTATTTAATATTTCTGAAGTTTTTAATGGTGTTTGCAAATAAAATGATGCTCACTGACCTTGTTCAGTCTGTATAGAGTCACAGAGAGAGCGACACTCCTGCAGGATGGAGTTTTCTAAAGTTTTCTTCCCCACACCAAAGTATTTGAGTGTCGCCAGAGCAAAACGCCTCTGCTGACGCCACATGTGTCCACTGGAGAAGATCAGACCTACACAGACAGAACGAAGCAGACAAAAGTCAGATTTTAGGATTAAAATGAAGAGTAATTTTTACAATATTTGAATATGTTCGATGCAACATAGCCTTTTCTGCATCTGTACCTTTCCCTTTACTGAGCTTGTCAACTATAGGGAAGTACGGCCGGTCTGTGAATATGTCCGCCTGCTCCACAAACGCCTCTTTGAAGGTCTCGTATCCGGTAAGCAGTATACAAGGTTTGTTTCCCAGATACAGTGTGCTCACATCTCCATACCTCTCAGCAATCTGATC
>JAFVLL020004486.1:0-12190 GCA_021397915.2 Tor tambroides | reverse complement strand
GTGTTACATATTTTTACATATTTATGTCGTCCTACCGCGACTATTTTTGGCCAGGGACACGACGTTGCCGTCGGACCAATGTTTGCTGGGATGTCACTCGTATAGTTTTGAATGGGGAAAAATGCAACGCTTAATATGGCCGCTCAAACGCAGGAAGCCCCGCCTTCTGAATGAAAGAGCCAATCGCTAATCGGGAAAGTCAGCGCATCACTGCAGCTGCAGTTAGAAGTCCCGGTTGCTATAGAAACAGTCAGCGGTCTGAGACGCGCGCTCAGGACTGAGCATGCGCACTGGCTGATCTAGCCTGAGAAATAAGCTTTTTATGACGCTATTTGAGCAAAAGAAACAACATTTATGACACAATTGTTGTCCGATTTCATTGGTGATTTCAAATATGAAATTTTATCGTAAGCTTAGTGAACTGTTTTGGAGAATTTGATGTTTCCCCATACAACGTGATAGGAGCTGCACTTGGATGCCCGAGAGGCGTTTCAAAGATGGCCGCCGAGTGACATGACTTGTCTTAAAGAGACTTTGGAGGTACTATCCCGCCATATTGCGCGTTGCACTTTCTCTCATTCATAAATATAGGAGTGAACCGTCTTTGTATTTCTATAGTCTTTGGCAAGTCTCCGGTTTCTGTTAATTGATGCTTCCAATGGCAGCTGCAGTGATACAATGACTATATTAACTGGTGATTGGCTTTTATTTAGAAGGCGGGACTTGCATCACCTTGGAGCCGCCATCTTGTGCGATGCAGTTTTTCCTGTTCTTAGCAAGTTGATGTAGACTCACTTTTTCACATAAGCTGTAAAGTTTACATGATGTAAAATGGTGTCAAATTAATCCATACTTGTACTTTGTGTTTTGTCAAAAGTCAACAAAATGTTATTTATTCCCCATAAGGTAGCAGGTGAAAATATTGTCCTCTGGGTGCAGTTTTTTTCCTGATATAAGGGGCTTTAGAGTAAATTCCACTATTGTTCGTCATAGTTACTCATAATGTAGAATGCATAGAAAATTAATGCACTTGTTCTCTCTGCAGACAGCAGGGTGCCTTCCCTCAGAGAGGAGCGCCACATTTTTGGTATCTTTTCTCATTGTCAGCGGTGGCTTTGTTTAAATGAAACTGTCAAGGCTTTGAAACTCACACCAGCTTATCTAATATGAGGTACCTGCATTTAATGAACTCGAGCCACCGGAAACCAATTAAACATATTTGAAAATTATTAGGAGCCGATGGTCGTCCTGTAAGTCTGTAAAAGGCATGAATCAGCCTTTAAATGTGCACTTACAATTCACTCTACAAAGTAATCTTACCAATTTCATGCCATTTTCCTCTAATTTAAAAAAGTCATAGGCACACAACCTTGCCCAAAATTGACATCTTCAGTTTTTTCTATTAATGTGTCTAAATTTAAGGTTTGCAGAGTTGGATTTTTGATATCCTAGATCTTCATGTATCCTCTTCCAGTTTCAATCCAGGCTCATTGAAAAAAGCGCACCTGTGGTGACATTTCTTCAAGGTGACATTTCTTCAAGATGACATTTCGTTGCTTGTTGCAGGTTTCGTGACTCTTTCAAAGTGAATTGTCCAGTAAGCATGCTCAGTTTTAATCCATAACAGATTAATGAGAAACTGGCAACTTGATTGCAATTTTAGTATGTTCTATGTTGTATGTATTGCAACAGTTGAAATGAAATGTCTGGTGAGCGGTGCTAAAGGTTAATGCTCCTTTGAAACTAAACACTATAAGCTCTAAATCTAACAGATAGTGCTAACAAATGCAAATGTGAGATAAAAACATAGTTGCATGCAATGATGCTATTATAGCTTGCTTCTACTACAGCTTGAGTTTTTTATTGACAAATGTCAAAATGTAATGGTTTATAAACCATGCATTATGGTAAAAGCCTTTCTGATACTGTGCAAGGAACCTTGCAAAGAAAAAGTCTTTATATTTGATAATCTGTCCCTGTAAACAAAATTTGTGTGAAAAGGATTAAAAGTTGTTGGTGTTTTACTGCCACTAGTGTTCATTTCAGTCAGAAACTGTAGTGTATTCTCTGTATAGGTATGTTTTTTGTAGTTCGAAATGTAGGTAAAAGGAAAATTTTCAAATGAACCCATGTTGTCCAGTTTGTTATACACCTTAAACTTGTAAATTATCCTAGGATAAAGATAATTTCTCTTAATTATGTGGTTTTAGATTTTGGCAAGACAGAAGAGTTGTATCCTGAACATTTCATCTTAGCACTGCTTGTACATGCTGTGAATATACATGTAGGCAAGCATGTGCGTGTGATTGTGTCTGCGTGTTTCAGGGGATGGTGTATCAGATTGCCTTTGAAGCAACAAAAAACATGAGTTGAGTCTGGGCACACACTCTGTTATGACTGCACAGCTGTTTCCAAAGCTCAGCAGTAGACAGAGAGGCCTGTGGGTTAGTCCAGGGGCCTCTGGGTGGGGGCTGAAGGGTACGGCTGCAGTCAGCGGGCCCTCATGTTTGGCCTTCTCGGTTATTAAGAGCTTCGGTGGAGCTGGAACCAGACTGTCCGAGGCCGAAAGGGCTAGATGGACAATAAATGTGGAGTGTTTGAATTTGTCCGTAAGAAAGTATAATGGATGTGCGGCTGCAGGTGAACTGTTTAATAGGGAAAGATAGTCTAACATGGTAATCATCAAGAGGTTCTGTGTGTACGTGTAAGAGAGAATTTAAATTGAAATCATTTCATAATTTAAAAAAAGGATAAAGATATTTTAGTACCACTCAAAAATGAACATTTACTGCTAATACTGTATGTAATGTTAACATATGAAAGAATAGTTTGAACACAGCTGTTGTAATCACAAGGAAGACCTTTATAAAAGCCATGATGATAGCTTAATAAGTGCACCATTAATTCACCATTAAAACAGTTGTTAAAATTTGATTGGATGAGCCACTTCTGAGACTGATGAAAACTGTTGTCCATGATAATGTCCAAGTTACCTGCAGCTAAATTTAAAAAAAAAAAAATCTTGTTTTTTTTTTCCTGCTACAATGAAAAGGCGGCACTAAATGGATTGTTGAAAAGAAATGTTTGTGTTTTTTTTAGGTATTTGAACATTTGGATATCTGAATGTATTGTCAGCATCTAAAATGTGAATGTATTTTCATGTGCACAGTGCTGTTCAAATGCTTGGGGTCAGTAATATTTTTAAAGACGTTTCTTATGCTCACTAAGACTGCATTTGTATGATCAAAAATACAGCCATATTGTGAAATATTATTACAATTTAAAATAACTATTCTCTATTTTAATATGTTTTAAAGTTTAATTTATTCCTTTGATGGTAAAGCTGAGTTTTCTGCAGCTGTTACTCCAGTCTTCAGTGTCACATGATCCTTCAGAAAGCATTCTAATATGCTGATTTGCTGCCCAATAAACATTTCTTGCTATTGTCAATCTTAAAAATCATTGTGCCACTTAATATGTGCAGTCTTAGTGAAGTTTGATAGATTATGCTAGTCTGCTTCATCATCTGCAACCAAGAACTCAAAAACTGATATGGAAGATTTAAAATTGTACAGTATGATTTGCATTCACCACTACTTTTTTAGTTGGTGCTGTTGCCTTATTTGCATAATTTCCTGCTAAAACAACTCCGACATTGCATGCAAATAAATTACACAATTCATTCTTAGTAAACGCCCCTTATGGTGTTTCCAAAATGCCTAACTGATTTGGCAAAATACAGGACACTGTAGTGGCCTCTCTGAATCAAAACAGAGTGAAACGCTCAAGCCCTTCTGTGTGTCTGTTTGTGCCATGAGGGAAAGAGAACAAGCAAAACACAGACAGACAGACAGAAAGAGGCGATTTGGTGTCCCTGGTGGATTCCCTGATTGACTGAGTGCTGTAGTGGCCAGTCTGAGACTGGGGTCCTTTAGGGAGACTGGCTGGGGGAGGCTCAGCTGGGATACGCTCCATGTAAAAGCCAATTTACAAATGAAGTGACTGTAATGGGGGCAAAATTGTGGGCCGACTGAATTTTGGCTGCACTGTTTGGACCCCTGATTTTGGTTTGTGACGGGAGCGAGAGGATATCAGAACAAGCCAGCAGTGAAAGAGTAATCTTAGTTTGATGGGATGATGGGTAATTGACATTGAGGGCAGGGGTGGAGCCTGATGAGGCTTGGTCTCCTGTCACCTCTGGCTCAGCTGCTGGTTGGTGGGATGCTTGGAGAGGTCATGATGCACTCAGTTCCAAACTAATATATAGACTACAACCATAACTCTTTTGTGGCAATTCAATAATAACATTTTAAAAACAGCAATAGCTGTGTATGACACAATCATAAAGTGTTTAATAATAATTGTTGCTTATAGGAATAGTTTATCCAAAAATGAAATGTCATAAATGATTCACCCTCATGTCGTTCCAAACATGTGCAACTTTCTTTGATCTATGAAATATGAAAGATCTTTTGAGAAATGTCTGTGTTTTTAGTCACCAAAATGGTTTTGTTACCAATGTTCTTCAAAATATGTTCTTTTTTGTTCCACAGAGGAAAGAAATTATGAATTTTTGAAAATAATAATATTAATAGTACTTTTGTGGGGGGGGGGACTATCCATTGAGTTGTTCTATTAATGTTTCTTTTGATTTGAATTCAGTCATCAGGTCAGATTAAGTGATTCAAAAATGTGGTTTTAATTCATTTAAAAGAACCAGTATATACGAGTCATTATCTTAAGACTTCTTGATTCAGTAAAAAAAGAACATAAAAGGTTTCACTCTGGAATCAGACTTCACTGTATATGTTTTGTGCTGAATATTAATGTGGGGAACAGAGTGTTACAGTACATTCTTCTGTCCGCATCAGCAGTAGAATTAATTGGATTTTATTTATATATAATTAAAAATTAACATAAAATTTTTGAATATCACTCAGTCCCACCAGTGAATATCATCTCCTTTTGTGGCATCTTTCTTAGAGCTTTTGCAAAAGAGTTAAGATACAAACTCTGAAAACCATATATGTGTGTCTTAGTTTGTGGTGTGTGTATGAGGGTACAGTGCATGCGATGTGCTTTGTTTGATGCCTGCCAAAGCGGTCAATCAGCACTCAGAGGTGTGTGGTGTGTGTGCGCGTGCGTGCGTGTGTGCGCGCAGTAGGCCGTAGAGAGTAGGCCTATTTTGCGAGCGGTTCAGAAGGTGATAGGGGCAAAGGGTTCAGTTCAGTCGGCAAAAATGTTCCATTATGTTCCAATTACCGTTGCAGCCAGTGCGTGTGGCAGCCTTAGACTCGGTCCAGGCGCTGGAGAGAAAATGGGGGCTGGGGGAGACGGTGTGGGGCAAGGAGAGAGTATTCATCCTCTCTCGTGTCTCACGGGAGCTCTGTCTCTGAGCAGGACACATAGGGGTCGTCCTGTCGCGCAGAAGCGGCTGCAGTGCTCGGCATTGGGCTGTGTGAGGACAGATAAAGAAAGAGAGAAGAAGTGGTAGTCAAAGTCACTTATTGTTCCAGAAAGAATGAACAACATAAATTTCCAACCGTAAGTTTGTGTTTTGATGTTACGAAGGACTGTTTAAGCGTTTGGGATACTCTGTCTTTTAAAGTAAACAAGGGTGTGTTTGTGTCGCACACACCCCTGGAGGACAAAAGTGAGAGTTCATGCAAGTGCGAGCGAGCGAGGGATTGTGGGAGAGTCTGATGAGGAGACGCAGACGATGGCTGTCATTTCTGCCTGTTTGCGTCACATGACTAGACTGCTCATTAAGAACTGAAATAGATGGATTTGGTCTCATGGGCTATATTTAGCCCAGTTTAAATGCTGACAAGCAGTGGCAGGTTGTGCATTTGACTTTGGACCTTTCTCTCTCTCTCTCGCCATGCAATTTGCCAAAACTAAATTAGACAATATTACATGTAGATGGAAAAATGGAAGTTTAGTCCAGGTTTAAAACATTTGTGCAAGTTGTCCATGTTGTAACTCATTTTAAAAGGTCAATAAAACTAGCTAAGAAAATAATCACAGAGTGGGATTTTATAGCATTGACCAGTTAAGGCAGTGGAAAGATCAAAGAGTGTGAGCAACGGAGGGGAATAGAGTGAGAGAGAAAGATTAAAACAAAAGAGGAAAAGAAGGGAGTGAAAAAGAGGAAAAATATTGGGTCCTGAAAAGTCCACCCACAGCTGCTTCTTTTTTTTTCTTTTTTTTTTTTTAACCAAAAAAAAAAAACTTCATTCTGCTTTTCGGCCTGTGTGTGTGTGTGTGCGCGTGGGTGTGTGTGTGCGTGTGCGTGCGTGCATGTGCGTGTGTGTGTGTGTGTGTGTGTGTGGCTCTGTCGGCTTTGTCCCTCAAAGAGCTTTTTTTCTTCCTTTGCTTTTTTCCCCCTCTCTCTTTTTTTTTTCCTGGAGAGAGAGGCTGGCGCCAGCAGTCTGGAACAGGGCTGACAGGATTTGAATTATAGAAGCTGAACGGGAGGGGGGTGGATGGAAGAGAGAGAACGAGCAAGCAAGAAATAGGGAGAGAGAGAGAGCAGGCAAGCGGGGGAAAGAGAGAGATTCGGTTGGTGTGTGTATGTGTGTGGGTGATTGAGTGTAGCAGAAAAAGGGTTGTTATTTCAAAAGCGACAGCCACACAGGCGAAGCAGACGGAGGTGTCGGGTGTATGCTAAGCTAGCTATCTCGCTTTGTGGCCAGCATCAAAAATTAATAAGTAAACGAAGCAGGCGATTGTAGTTTAAATCGTTGATAATGCTGACACAGTAGCATTATGCTTAATGTGCTCGAGATTTTGGCTAAGCCAGTTTAATTTCAGTTTTATTTTAGACAGATTCATTCTTTTTTTCTTTATGCAGCTTTATGCTGACAACACTGCACACAGCTTTCATCTAGTTGCTTTTAAAGGGACAGTTCACCTAAAAATTAAAGTGGTCATTTCTTTTTAATGCAGTCACATTTAATGGGGACCTGAATCATTCAAATCGATTTTGAATGAATCATTCAAATGTAAAAATGAATAATTAAATCATTTAAAAGTTTAAACTGGATCAAATGCTTCATTTTAAAGATTAAACCCAGGATGATTTGTTCACAAATCAGCATTGGCACTTCTCTCACAAATGCATCAAGCAAAGCTAGAGCAAGATTTTCACTGAATAATGACTTGTATTTCAAAGACAGTTTCAAAATGGTTTCAAAGACTTGAAATATAGGGCACAGACTCATATGAGCAACTTTCAAGGTGCTTTTGCATCTTTTCTGAAGCTTGAAAGATTCAGTCCCCATTTGTCATAACTGCACTTTATGAGGGTATGTAAATGATGACAGAATATTCTCATTTCTGGTGAGTAAGTCCTTTATTACTACATAAGAAATCGTTTGATTTGAGGAAAACTGTTGTTATTGTTAACTAAACCTACTAAAAAATGTTTTCTGTAATCAAAATTAATGTGAAATAAAGGATAACTTAAAAAAAACCTTGATGAATGAAACAACAATGAACAAAATGAAACTGAAACAAGTTAAACTACTAGAATTACTAGAATAAAGTCATGTAGAAAAAACTAATAAAAATAACAAATAACTAAAACTGAAATGAAAACTGAAAAGCTGTTAACACTTTAGATTAGGAAACACTATTCACTTTTAGCAAGTTGCTTATGGCTGTTTAATTATAAAGCACATATTGTTGCCTTATTCTGCACAACAATGTTCTAGATCACTTCACCCTACCCATAACTAACCTGAACATAACTGTCAATAAGAAGTAATTAGGAGTTTATTGACGGAAAACTCTTAGATAATAGTGAACGTGTGATCCCTAATCTGAAGTGCTACCAAAAAGCTAATTCAAAATATTAATAAATACTCTGGAGCAAAATCTTGCACCACAAACATATAGGCTTTACTACACATTCCTCCTCGTTCGCCCTGTGAATACGTCCCTCTCAGACCGTTCGTTCTCTCCACCCTAAAATTGTTTCAGGCTGCAGAAGGCATTCCAGACCCAAGCATCTGCTTTCCCCCCTGTTCATTTCATCACCCACAGTGTGCCGAGGCCTGATGGAGCAAACATGAACACAGTGAACTCTCACTACGTAGCAGAGTCACAGCGCTGTAAACCTCCTGCCTCTCACTTCTCTGTACTCACTGCACTAGAAACGAAAATGCAATCTAGTTCAGAGAGGCTTTTGTGTGGGAAACATAAACCGAATCTAAACAGAGCGCTGTGTGCTCGTGTGGATGTGTATGCGAGAGACGGATTGTTGTGAGGGAGGGAAATGGAGTGAGAGAGAACAGCCTGTTCTGGAGAAGGAAAGGCTGCGTTTCAGTGTGAAACGCCCCGGACCAGAAGTGGTTCCAAATGTTGGGCTCAGGCTGAATTCAACCAGATGAAAACAGAAAGATAGCAAGGGGAATAAGAAGGAAAAGACACACACAGAGCAATGGACATAATAAAAGTAGGCTGATAGTACCAAAACACACTCTCTATTTGTTGGTTTGAGTTTTACCTCTTTGCTCTTTCTTGTTTATTCTCTTTTATGTGCAATAAATACATGTATTTGCAGCCCGTATTGTGCTTCTCTTTTTATTGCCTCTCATGTGTGGTGTGTGGCTGTGTGACAGATATATTGAAATAGAGGGAGAAAAACAGAAGTAAAGGGCCTACAGGATGAAAAATTGAGAAGGAAAATATTGAAAGGGAGAGAAGAGGAAAAAGAGAGTGAATAGATGAAAAGAATTAAAGAAAGCGAGACGAGTAGACGTTTTATAGAACGGCTGGTGTGTCTCATCTTGGCTGTTTCGGTCTAATGAGACAATAAGTGGTCACCTGAGACACTGCTGTCCAGACCAGGGGTTGAGGTCAAAGTATCACTGTTATTGGTGTGAAACAGGGTCAATTCTGGATTCTCACAGATTCACTTGTGTTCACTCAACAAGCTAATATTTCAAGGATCAATGTGAAGCTATATTCAGGGTTATTTCACTTGAGGTCAAATCCTCTAATTTTCTTTTTTTGAGATTCAGGTGCTTAATAGCTGCTATCGAGTTTTGTCATGTAGCTAATTGGGTCGATCTGGTGATTTTAACCTGGTCATTATACATTAAGGATAGCAAGCTGCAATTGAAGTAGTTCAAGTTCACATGAAGAGCAGATTTATTTGACAAAGAAAGAGACCTAATAACAGTTTCTTCACACAACTGCTTTTGACTAAAATGATTTGCCAGAACTAAATCTGCTTTAAATTTGCCAGGCACACCAACAGTTTACTCAAAGCCAACCATTTGAGACTAATGCAGAGAAACTCTCAAAATTTAAATGTTCTGTAATCATTCAAGCTCTACTCTGGGTTTTCCATTTCCCACACACTTTTGAGTCACTCCGGAATATGTAAATTAATGACCAGTCATTTTTGAAAGTAGACCCACATTTAGATAATACCAATATATACATAAATAGTTTTCTTGTACACATTGTACATTTTGAGAAGTTTATATATTTTGCATTTCATGAGGACAGTGATATTACAAAACATTTTATTTACATTGCTAAAACATTAACATAAAATATGAATAAATAATTCTATCTTCATCAATACAATTTTTGTTCTTTCCTATCCCATTTAAATTCTAAAAGTATAAGGGGATAAAATACTTTTCTGCGAGGGAAGTAAAATAATCTGAATGTCAAATGCTCATGTAGTGAAAGATTAGATTAGGCCTCTTTTTGATCACGTAAAATCTTAAGAGGTGCTTCAGGTAATTCATTTCTCAACTGACAAAACAGGTTGGGAATCCCTACTCTATACTGTACTGTACATTATTTATACTTGTATTTTTTGTTGTTTTGTTCTATTGCAGAATGTCTGAAGTCTGTGCCACTAGCTTAAAAATGTTACACTCATCTCCCTTGTGACATATCACACTGTGCTTCTGTTTGATCTGGTTTTATACTTGACTATAATGAGAACAGTGACAAACCTGACTCACATGACAGACAATATTCAAATCTATGATTATTCTATTAAAGCTAAACTGCATCCACTCAAGGACAAAATATTAATTTTTACAGATAACATTTTGAGAAAATGGTGCTCAACTAATAAAAAATAGGATTATTTTTACTACACTGCAGCTTTTGCAACACCGAATAAATTAGAGAAAATAACTACAAAGAAAGAATTTACATTTCCAATATTGATGTCCTGTTGATATCATTGAGGACACGACTGGTAGGATAAAAGCAGGATCTCCCCTCTTTAGGATCTGCTTTGCTGTCTGCGGGGTTAAAAGTTCCTCATATTGACGGATCTGAATCAAAAGGGCTACCCATAACCCCCTGCTGCCATTAACAATCCCCCACAAGCACACACAGTTGGAGTGTGAGGATAAAAACACAGTCCAACACACATACACATATACACTCCGGAGATTCAGATACTCTAATCTGCATCCGCAATCCTTTTGTAATGCCTTAATCCAAAAACCTAGGCTGTTTGTTTATTTAGCATGTTGTTAAAAAAACACTTGCGTCACATATTTCAAGGGCACACCATACCCAGCCGATACAGGATATTAACCAGCAGCCATTACAAATTACTCATTAGTAATTAACCTAAATACACTTTGAGGATCTTTGATGCATTTTGATGATGTCTACACTACCATGTAGTAAGATTGTTTTTAAAGAAATTAATCATTTTATTCAGCAAAGATGCACGATTTCTATTTCCAACAGCAAAGCTCTTTTCAGCATTTACTGTATGATAAGAAGAAATGTTTCTATGGCAGCAAATCAGCATATTAGAATGATTACTAAACATCATGTTATACTGAATACTGGAGTAATGGATGCTGAAAATTCAGCCTTGCTATCTGCAATAAATATTTTCAATTGTAATATTTCACAAGATGCAATGCCCGTAATTCTCTACCACATCAGAGAAAAAGATGCGGCGGCAGGAGATGGACCTCTTCCTTTTTGAACACTACTGGGTCCATCATCGATCCTCATTAATGACTGACTACGCCGGCCTCCGGGCTCGAGTCTTTAATTGCTGCTGGTGCATCAGAATGGGTTTTGGAGGAGAAAAGGCAGGTCAAACAATGTACCTCGACTGCACCCAGCAAACGGTCTCACCAAGGGCATAGCCACCATCCCGTAATGATTGTGCTGAATGGGTGAGAGGAGAATGAGATGATGCTTGGAGGACAGCATGTCGAGTCAGTGACATGACAGACATTGATAGGACAATTAGAAATTATCTAGAAGGCTGGAAAGTTCAAATGAAACTGAGTACAGAAACTTTTGGGTTTCACCAAAAGTGCACCATAACTATCCATATCCTTTGAAGTAATTTATTTATTTTTATATTTTATGTTTACTCTATTATTTTTAAAGATTTGTTAATAAGTAAATAGCTGCAAAATCTCAACTACTGTCAAGCAGGGGTGTAAAAAGTACTGGAAAATCTATCTAAAAACACTTCCATATTTAATTTGCTTTTCAAAGCACTGAGGAATATTCTTGCATACCAACAGTTTATAAGAAATTCTTTATCTTGTGGTGTTGCTCAACAACACTACTGCACCAGTCTTACTTGAAAATACTGTAAGTCCTATTAGCCAAAGATTTGATAAACTGTTGGGATTATTTTGGCCAAAAACTGTCCATTCAGATGTGAAGGTATGTCTGACTGTCATACCAATCACACTTCAACTGTTCTTATGAGATGTTTTTTGATGACCAACATGCATCAAAAAATAGCTCTATGGCATTTTATATATACACCACTGTTCAAATGTTTGTAGTCAGTAAGATTTTAATGTTTTATTAAAAGTCTCTTATGCTCACCAAGACTGCATTTATTTGATCAAAAAGATTGTAAAACAGTAATATTGTGAAATATTATTACAAAATAACTGTTTTCTATGTCAATATTTTAAAATGTAACTTATTCCTGTGAATTCCTGAGAGTTAATTTGTCTATTTGGTGTGTGTGTGTGTGTGTGTGTGTGTGTGTATGTGTGTGTGTGTATGTGTGTGTGTGTATGTGTGTGTGTGTCCTTCCCGTCTTCATCTCATAGTGTGTGTGTTCTCTGTGCTGTGTGGAGGGCAGAGGCTCTGGGAAAAGGAGGAAGTCATAGAGAGAGCAGAAGGAGAGAGCATTCTTTCCCGCTGAAGTCACCCT